>NQWY01005421.1:0-12213 GCA_019425655.1 Rhizophagus prolifer
AGAATAAATATAGAGAATATGTTATACCACAGATGATACTAACAAAAATAATTCCCGCAGGGATAATTCTCAATTTCTCACACATAATTCTCCCTCCTACATAGATTTTCCCAAATATAATTCCTACAAAGATAATTCTTAAAAAAGTTTTTTCAATTGTTCATCTTTATTTGTTCTTCATAAAAAGATCCATTTAAAAAATTCATTTTTACAAATGCAAAATAAACCCGTAAAAGTAAACTATAAAACTATAACGAAACCCAAAACAATTATAATCAATTTGGATGCCCCCAAAACGCAAATTAACTATTTTAAGGAACTCGAAATCTATTAAAGTTTGCGTTATGTTTATTATGTTCTTACATCACCTTGGAAACGAAACTTATGCCCCCGACCAAAGCCCCTAATTAGGCTGGGGAATTAATCTTTTTTAAGTTGGTGAATTTTGAGACATGTTTCAGATATGAATTTATCCCAAATTGAAGTCATGTTTGGATTACAACATATATGTGATCAGATTGGTTATATTGTTTACATTTGTTTAGATGAATTTATTATGTATATGCAAGACTAATGTTAATTCAGTATTTATTTAAACCAATATTTTAAACTCTAATATTTTGGAATAATTATCACAAATAGGTCATTTGGGATAAGTAATTTGGTTTGAACAAAAAGTTCACTTCTTGACTTATCACATTATCACCTTACTTTCTTGGCCCGTATAGCCGTATATATGTATTACAATAGTACGGTACACTATACCGGTTAAGAGTAACACTGGCGTTCCCTGGTTTGAATTACGTTCCAAGTATTCGTTCGTAAATGAGGGTAAAATTAAACATTCGTAAAGAATTATGAAATTCGAATGTATCATCTATTGGATAGTATGTAATTGGTTATTCTTTATTAAAAAATATAAAATTAATTTGCATCGTGTCATCGTATTAGTGAATGGATAAAGAAATAAAAGAATTTATTCGTATGCTAAAAAAAAAGCGAACCGAGTTCGAATCATATCAGAATTTACACATTAAATATTTTCGAATATTAAAATCTCAATTTGACTCAATTTCAGACGAAAGTTCTATCAACTATCAAGGGTGCAAGACCCATTTTGAGTTACTGATTTTACGCGACGTATTATTGATGGCTTCGTTATTATTAAACCTTATCATTTTACTACTATCACTTCCATTATTGCATAATTCATACAGTATTGTTTATATTATATCACGATCGTTATTGAAGGTTATCGTTAAATAATATATTTGTTCACTCCTGGTCTTATCGTTGATAATCTTTTCCATTGGAAAGTGGCCACTATATGAAAATTATATTCCCTTAAATGTTATGATATAATTTGTATTAGGTTTGTCTCGGAGGTCTAATATTTGTTTCTCTGAAGATTATTCAATGATTATTCGGTTGAAACCATAATTAAAGATTAAAGATATTCTTTTTAGTTGTGCGTGCTTATATTTCATGATATAAGAAATTACCATAGACAAATTTTATAACAAAAGTATGAATTTATATACTTATCTAACCACGTAAATTATTAGTTCATATAATTAAGATCTAATAAAGAGCAAATTAACAATACTTACCTTACTCGCCATACAATTAGTATCATGTGCGTATCGTTTAAAAAAGATAACTGTATAGATTAAAATTGTCTTATAGTGTATATAATATTGATGGATTTTAATGTGTTTTTTTATTGGAATCCCGACATTACATATCGATTAACAAAACTAAATCCCGAACTTGTACAAAATGTCGAAGTGTTTAAAATCTCGAAATAAAGATAAACTACATAATTATTATTTAAAGTATCGGGATTTGTTCCTGTCAAGATCGTGTTTATCGAGATTTTGTATTATGTAATATCGAGATTCTGAAACAGATTCTGAATTCCCGATATTAAAAAGCTTGATTTTTTGATGTTGAGAAAGGCGCGATAGAGTGAAGCATTTGATTATTTCATAATATTCATTCATCTTTCAAAAATAAAAAAAAAGATTAAATATAAATGAACTTTTCGATAATTTCCGGTATAATGTTGAATTGGATTATTGATTTGTGTAACAAGGCACTTTGGTAAAATCAAAAACAACAAATAAATGGTGGTTTAATCATACCCTGGATTGGAAATATCGTAGTAAAGTCCAATCTAATTGGATCGTCCACTTGAATGTTCCCGGTGATTTGTTTAAAAATTCGAAAAAACAAAGTTATTTTTTATTCTTGTAATTTGAATATATAAATTTTTTAGCATGTTTTTTTACGTGTTTCAGGTTTAGTCTTACTTATATAGAATACATTTTTTTTAGAAAAATGTGTTCATAAGTATCTACATCCGTAGACTTTTTATAGTTGTGAATAAAATAATTCTCTTGCATTGTAATGAATTTTAAATATAATTATTTATTTAATAAAAGAATTGATATATTAATAAAATTTATCAAATAGAATTAAGGATTATTGCCAAAATGATACTTCTGTGAGAAAATGTTGAAAGGTTCTGTTTTTACTTATACAATCCTAACTGTCCAACCGAATTACAAAAAAAATGTAACTATGGGAAATAGGCATTCTTGGATATAAAAAGCACGTAATTTAAAAAAAAATAATATCCTGTGTGATATTTGATATTCATTCCTATGCTATTTATTAACTGAAGAATATTATTTTTTCTTATACATGACGTCTTTTAATTGGTGGTTTATCACTAAACAGACAACCTATCCTTTAATAAGCCCACTATCATTCCAAAATTCTTTTAGGGTTTTTGGGAATTTTATTGATTTTGTTAATGGTCCTTTATTTTGCGGAGTTTATTAGCACTAATAAAAATAAGCTGGATTGGTTTGTTTCTTCAACTATATGTAAGGAGACAGTATAGACAAAATCTAAAATTATAGCTCTTGCAATTCGAAGGTTGAAACCGTGCTTGCTATGTAAAGAAGAATTTATTTCATAGCCATATGACGTAATGGAAGAATCATCTTTATCACCAAAATGTTAGGAATAAGTTGCATTTGTAAAGTTATGTGAATAATGAGTGTAAAAACAAATAGATTGAAACTTCCCTCTTTTCAGAAAGAAGCGGACGATTACGGATGATACTTCGGCATCTAGAGAGATTATTTATTCTCCTTTTATTTGTTCAACAAGAAAGAAGAAATAAAGACAATGCATTTACTCTTTACTAATAAAAGGGTACAAATTTAGCTTTTCTCTTTTTTGGATGTCTTTACTAGCTATTTAATTGAGATATTTATTATACCATAAACTAAAATGTTTTTTTTGATTAGATTTTTTTTTTGGTAATGATCGACGAAATTTTTTAAATTGCGAAGAAATCACGTGATATATACATCGCCACGTTTTTGCAATGTAAAAGTTTATACTCTATGTTCACTACTATTTATCACTGCCAAACTGTACAGTACATCCTGCGTAAATTGATTTACCTACAGATTCTGTTTCTCTTAGATCTTTTAAATTAATTACTTTCTCAATTTAAACATCGAGAAGGTTGTTTATAAAATATATTTATACACATTGATATTTGATTAGATGATATTGTATAGTAAGAGAATAAATACTACAATAGTTTTAGCATATACTGTAGCTTTTATAGTAAGCAAATAATCTACCGCCGACATTGCTACCATTTATCTCGAAATACAATCTCATAGCCTCTCTCATTTCCACAAATAATTGCGTAATTAACATATCCTGTTGCATCTTTAATGGTGGATCATCAAACATCGATCTTGCTTGTTTTATCTTATAATGAAATTCTGTTACTTCTTCATTCTATATGGAAAAAATAATAAATAATGAAAATCATTTTAATAAAGAAATGAAAAAAAATCTTTTTTTATATGCTTACCTTATTAACAAGACTATCCAAAAGTGTACACCATTCCTGAGAATATAACATAACAATATCACTTCCAATTAAATGTAGAAATGTTATCAAGTCCATAAACATTTCCCAATAAGGAACTCCACTAGGCTAAAAAAAATTACAAAATAATGAATCTTACTTGAAACACAATGATAATTGATACTTAATTATAAATCCTTACCAAAACATTTTTATCTTCAGTAACACTAATTAATTGTTTCCTAATACTAGGCCAAATAGAATTCCAAAATCTTCTTTCAGCCATAATTAAATTGGTAGCTAATCTTTGATGCAATTTAGGTGCTTCACTAATTTTATTTTCTTGTGGTTTAGAAGTTTGTGAGCAAAGTAATGTCCAAATTTTTACTAAAACAAATGATTGATAAGCTAATTCTCCCGAATATGTATAAAGATAATTTACATCTCCTGCTATTACTTCATTAAATGGTTGTTTAAGTGCAAGTAATAATAAATCTGTAATGTTATCTTGAAAATCCAAATATTGTTGTAACCAATCCTGTTGATGAATCTGCTTTTAAAATCCCTAATAAAATCCAATTTAATAATCGTATTGTACGTCTAGAATCCGTCGACTATAGTATAAGAAAAAATAAATGTTATTAAAGTTTAAACGTTTAAAATATCTTTTTTTTTTTACAAAAAAAAAGATTTAAATACCTTTTGCCATAAAAATATCTTTGCTAGTAAATCATATTTTTCACTACACATAGCAACAGCTAATTGACTTGCACATACTCCGACTTTAAAGTCTTTTTTCGAAAATTGTTTCGTTATAGGAGGGTTTTCCAAAAAACTTATGCAATCCTCAAATAAATATTCCGATACATTTGAAAAATAAGGTTTTCGTTGTTGGCTTGACGAATTAACTTTAATTCTTTGTTCAATACTTCTAAACCATGGATATGTTGATGGTTGCATATCCCATAATACAAGCTATAAAAAAAAATTATTTGTATAATATTTAAAAAAATATAAAATTTTAAAGGTATTATGTGCCTTTTAAAATACCTGTAATAATATTATCAACGTATCTCTATTCAATCTGTTCCTTGCTCCTCTATAAAATATTTTTATTTCTTCAAGTATCACTTCACCAAAAACATTAACTTGATCGGATGGCGAAACTACTTCACTTATTGCGCTATAAGCTGCCAATAATTTTACAAATGATTCTATAGTAGGACCACATTTATTAACTACATGTTTCAAAAAATTTCTTACGGGATGAATCAAATGCTATTTGAAAAATACAAACTAAAGGTAAGTTAAAAATATCTTTTTATAAATTTAAAAATAAATAAAAACAAATACCTTTGCATGAAGCGGATTGTCTTTTATTATAATGGAAATCATATTAAGTACGGGATTAACATCCCAATCAACATTCTTCCATTCGGTCGTATATTTACTCAACTTAATTAAAAATGATCCTAAATCTAAAAAAAACGAAAGAAACATGATTGTCCACTTACCTATCATTAATTGTTCACAATACGGTTTTGAGTAAACTAATTCTACATATTTATTCAAATTATATAATACAGTAGAAACAATTTTACGATTTGTGAACTTAAACAATTGATTTATAACATCCCTTATTGGCTCAACGCGGAGATAAGTCGGTTCAATATTTTCATCATGTGTTGGAATAACCTCATCTCTTATTATATCACGTAATACTCTAAACATGTCTAGTTCAGTATTTGTTTCATCCGCAACTGTTTGATTCTTAGAAAATAAAATTCAAAATTAAAAAAAAAATTTTAAAATATTTTCATTATCATAATAATTGATTACCTTAAAAATTAGAACAAACAACCCATTCCTTGCAAAACTTATAAACGCTGTTCGTAAAAATATTTTTGCGCTCATAACCAAAGAACTTGATGAATCATTTCTTAGTTTTGTCAATAATTTTCCCAACGTAATAATATATTTTCCTAAAATATTAACCGTTAACATTGGTGCTCTTTTTAATAATGCGGTGGAAACTTCTATGGTAAGTTGTTTATTTTCTTCCGTTACATCTTTAGATAATAATTCAGAGGCTTTTCTCATAGCGTTCACTAAATTTTCTTCTAATTGTCTATTGCGCTTATCCTCAATTTTATGCTATAATAAAAAAAAAAATATTATTAAAAGAGTAAAATAATCAAAATACAAATCACTAAATCATAAATATTCTACCTTATAAACAATTATAAGTAGTAACTCAATCCAATTCTTAAGCATAAGATGGCTCAGAGTTGACATGTCTACTGAAGAATTAAATAACGCTAATACGACATCTACAAAAACACCACCTGCTAATTCTTCTTCCCGTTCCGCTGCTAATCTTGTATCTTCTGAATTACTGTTTGATGACTTTAAATAAATCGGTGTATCAAGTACTCTTTTAAGAATTCCCAAACATGATGTAATAATCATATTTTGTGCAAAATCATCAGGTATATATTCAAAATCTCCAATTGATATATTTGACTTTCCATTAACCGTCTCCAATTTAGAATTTTTAAATCCTAAGTGAATTAACACCAAATGCTTTAATTTAATGATTTGATCTTGAGTTACTCCAATACCATTTGCTAACATTTGCAGTGCAAGTGTTAACATTATAACCTAAAAGAAAATAAATAGATAAATCTAGTTGAAATAATTTATTTGAATGACTAATGCATATTTATTACCCTCAAATTTTGCGATTCTGCAACTCTTTGTCCTGGAGTAGAATCTCCACTGTCCTGAATTTGTTTCAATCCAATTACCAAAATACTATCTGGTCTCATATAGCTTTCCTGAGTAATAATAAATAGTATTAATTACATTAATTATGAATCTTTACGACAATAGTTTAATTTTCATACCAAAATATCGGAAGTGGAAACTTGTTCATTTTCATCAATTTGGGTTAAAGCGTCTAATAGTATATTCCACTCGATAACTTTTAAAAGTAAAAAGTTTTAGGTAAATATTATCGTAGAAATAAATAATTTATTGAAACAAATTCATGAATGATTTCGAACCTTCCCAATCTGGAAATTTTGCATTCAATTTAATCATTAATTTACACAATAACGTTTTCTCACGAACATTCGCAGTTTTGAAATATCCTTCCCAACATTTAAAGGCTAAACGCACGTGCTGTGGTTGCATAGATCTTATATAAGTTATAGCTTTTGTTCTAACAAATTCCTACAAATGAGGGAAAAAATATTTTTTAAATGAAATTTTAAATTTCACGTATATTAAACAAAAAAGGGGTAACCTACCTCTTCGTCCCACAAACATCCGACTAAATAGCTAAATATTGGTCCTAGATAGGCAAAAACTCCATTTCCTTGTGTATCATGTTCTTCATCCAGCTTGGAGAATAACCCATACAAGTTATCAAGACCATCAAATCTTTGAATTAAAATTTTAAAGTTAGCTAATAATAATACAATTCAAAATATATATAATATAACTTTAATAAACTGTTACCTAACTTCCCAATCAGAATGTTCAAATACTTTACTGACTGATGCAAGAAAGAGTCTAGAATCTGTCCAAACAATTCTCATCAGTAATGGTAAAGTTATATCTGATGACGTATCATGCAAGGGAGATAGTTCCTTCCATACACTATATCAACATTTTATAAATTAGTAAACTCCACTATTAATCGACCTTCACTAAAATACAAATTTTACCTTGGAAGAAGTTCAGGTAAACAACTATTAACAAATTCATTTTTGTTGAAAATTAGACTTGCAGATGTGATAAATTTCCAAAATCCTTTTACTATATCTCCACGAACTTTTAGTTTGTCAAATTTAGCATACATCAACAAGCATTTAATTAAAGGATCATCAGCAGTAAGATTAGAGCCTTGAGTCGAGTCCTTAAAATTCGACAATCTTTTTGGGTGACTATTAAGCAATGAACATTAATATATATTAAATTTCAACCATGAAGGAAATATATATCTAAAAAAATGTATAATTAAATCCACCTTAAACTAATTGGCTTCTCAGGTATTGAATCAAATATTCCAACATTATATATCATTCCCAATGGGCAATTATAAGAGTATAAAGCCAATGCAATTGTAACTTTGACAAAAGATCTTGCGCTTCCTTGCAATTTCTGCACCATATCCCTCTTCGTTTATCTTTTTGATCATTTCAAAAGCCGCTTCATTGACATCTGATATAATGCTTTGGATGTTACCTCGCACGAGTAGATGTCCAAGACCATTCATAACTTGATACCAAATAACCTCCATAAATGTAGTGTATTGTTCGATTGATGGTGAAAGGTTGGCTAAAAGTGGAAGGAAATCGGAAAATATTGAACCTGGAAGACCAATACTACTACTTACCCAGTACGAACCATCACTTCCATCCACTGTAATGCTCGAGTTAATTCAACAGCATCTCCTTCTTTAAAAAGCTGTGTAATTAAGGTAATTAGATCTGTGATATCACTATTGTTATTTTCAGTTGACAAAAGTATTTGATCTGTAGTACTATGTCGGTAAGTTGATGATTTTGATGTATTAAATATTTTATATAATGTTTTCAATTCCACAAAAATCTAAAAATATATAATAATTTTGTTAGAAATCATTATAGTAATGAAAAAGAAAAAAGAATATCATACATTAGATTGATGTTTCATGATATGGTAAACATCATCCAACCATCGTGCAATCATATCTTTAAAAGCAGAGAAAAGTAAACCGGCGTGCCATAATCTAATCATACACTTTAATATACGATCATGACTCTGAAATTCAGTTTCCTAGGATTTATATAAAATAGTTTAATATGATGAAAGATCATTTTATGGCAGTAAATCTTTTATACATACTGTTATTACATCCTGCTCACTTTTGTTTTCGTACAACATCTCTATTTGGTCAAAAACTATGTCACAAAATAATCCTTGATTCATATCATGAATTGCAGACATCCAATTTATTATATATTTTTCTCTCAACATTTTACGACAAACAATATAAGCACCGCCTCCAGCAACACTTGGCAGCGCCGATGGTTGTCTTTGATTTGCACCACTTCTTTTATTCTCCATTTCATCACGAACTCCAGGAAGTTTGAGCTGAGATGGAGTATACTCACGAGCAATTATAAGTAACTTATCATCTTCGCTGCATACCCATTCAATTACAGCATAAATTAATCTCTCCAATATGTATCTTGATAGAAAGGAATCTGGCCAACAACGTTTCGTCATCAATAATAATCCACATTCATTTATGGAAATGTTAATATCGGATAAACATGCAGTAATTGCAGTTATTAAAGACTCTACCGTCGGAGAACATTCAATTGCAAATGGTAAAGGAAAAGTGCAATCATGATCCAAAATTTCCTTTACGGATCCATCATAAAATAATATAGGATGACCATCAATTCGTTCTAAAAATCCATAGTTAGCCATTTGTTGTAATAAGATCTTTGATGAATAAGAATTATGGAATCCAAAGTTTTTTTGCAACCAATTCACCATTTCCTTTATAGTTATAATTCCAGCAGGATTATAAGAATCATCTAGCGAAGGTATTGTCAATGTAGCTGCAGTATAAACACTTAAATGATGATCTACAAATCCTGGTTCTGAATCATAAGAAGTTTTAATAATGGATGCCAAATGTGCAAGATAATCTTCACAAGAAATTATCCATAGAGGAGGTTCTTTGCTAATACCTTCCCAATATTCATTCGATATTACTGATAATGGTATTTTTCCGACCTCGAGGTATGACTGATAAAGTTCTGAGTACTCTTGTAACTCAAATTTATCGAATTGTTTTGGTTGTGGAATAAGAGGATTATGATATTTTTGCTTTACAATCAAACATCCTGCTATAATTCCATTATTCAATATATTTTCTTGCATTTGTAATGTTGTCATCATTATGGATAATTCTTCAAAACTATAAGAGGAGATACTTTCTTCAGGTACCAAGATATCCTCATAATAAGTTTTAAAACTAAGACGAAGCATTTCATGCTCAATCAATGCATCATCTTCACTCATGGATGGAGAATGGCAAGCGAATTGTTTTTCCGATTCGCTTGATTTCATACATCGAGGATGTATAAACTTATTACAAGATCCACATCGATAACCTTGATGCATCACACCCCATAAAGGCATGCGACACACAATACATAATACTAAAGTAAAAAGGTTTACAAGACGAAAAGAGTGTCCAGCAACAGTCTCTGAAATAATGGCAGTCTGATAATTAACGTTTTTCAAAGAATCATTACAAATAACCTCTCTTTGACCATAAGTTATATCACAATATCTTGGAGTTGACAACTTATACAACTTGTGTTCTCCTGATTCTACTGAATACTCCGTCAAAAACTCTCCATCAGTTAAATTATAACATGTAAAATGAACATTTAGTTTACAACCACCACACCGTAAACCAAAACCAGATATTGGCTTAAAACATTGAACACACGCATTTGGATGTTCAGTGGGTATAAATTGACCATGCATATCTACTATAGAAGCATGTTTTGTAACAGTAAGGGAAGCGTGTTTATTTTCTTTACTGTTTCGAATGTCAAGAAAAATATGCGGCAAAAACTGGTGGAGGTGAACATCTTTTATAACAGACGTTGAAGCTCTCTTTGAATTTTTTATTGATGTATCATTTTGTTTCTCCTTAACCGACAAATCATGCATATATCCCACGTTTGGCAGAGCTTCTCCAATTGAAGGATGTCCTGTACTATTTCTCCAAAAATAAAATAGAATGTCTACAGCCCGATTACGGCTCATTGTATCACCATGTGCCATAATTTCTATAACATCATTATAGAGATCTGGTTTACATTGAATCATAATTCCAATAGTCCGATGCATCTGATATAGTGTTTCCAAAGGAGAATCCTCAACTGAAATAAATTGTACAATCGAATACAATAAAGGAGTAAACATTGAATCAATATAATAAGCATCAATGTCAAGATCTCCAGTATATGAAATAGAAAGTCTTCTTGATAACTTTCTAGCTGCGCTTTGTCTACGATTAAAACTATATTCATCATCTGTTCTATCAACATTAGAATTAGGTAAGTGTTCTGAATCTGGTAAATTACCAGGTGGTATTGAATCATCCGAGTTTATGGTTATGTTTATGTATGATGAATTCTCAAATTCTACAGGAATAAATAATTTTAACATGAGTAATTATAAATCTTTTAAATAAAAATTCAGTTATAGATTCGTTAAACCTGCCATTCGTAGTGATCTTTCCATTGGACTTTCCACGATGCAAAGATGGGGCGACAACTATATCATCACTTGTATCACCTTGACAAGCAATCAATTGTGGAATTAAAGAATCAGCATAAAATATTAATAGCTTCGCACGTAAAACATCATTAAAAATATTAAATCCCGGTATCATTGCCATCCCTAGTTCATATAACCAACCCGGTGAATATGGGTTTTGATTAATTAATAAATGGGCGACATCAAGTACTATTGATTGTAACGCATTAGGTGGACGAGATGGTCTTAGCGTAGTAACTTTATACCGACAATCATTTTGAACAATATCGTATAAAACTTCTAAAATGCGCTCTAATATGCCAGAACTTTTGTTTCGATTTGATAAATCGCGTTTAGATCGTGATGGCGATGGTGAACGAGATCGATTTGGTGAAGGATCTCGGGAAGTATAGGGAGACTCAGGTGGTGTAGCGGACATTCTAATAAAATATATTTTAACCTAATAAATATCATAATCGCGCAATTATCACATTAAAAATAAAACCACGTCGAACAAAAGATTACCTATCTCCAAAGTTAATTCCATTCATCGAACAAACTATCAATACATCTCTAAGTTGGCTTAATAAATCACAAGTATCATCGGTATTAAAAACATTTTGCAGATTTGGATTTGTATTAACTTCATGAAATGAATCAACTTCATTAACCATATTTTGGAATGGAGAAGGAGGTTTTTTCCTTCTTTTTAGTTCAGTTAATATTTGGTTTATGAGTTTGCGAGTCTGGACTACCTTAGGAAGCAATATATTTCCGCCTCTTTTTGGAGCTTTAGGTAAACTTACTGGACGTGAACGGCCATTACTGTTACTCTCCATTATTTACAGACGTGAATCTTGAACAAACTTTTTTAAAATATGAAAAATTTACAATGGAAAAATTTGTAAATTATAATATTTATAATTTTATTAAATATATTTTATGGATATTAATTCAAACTTTTTATGTAATAA
>NQWY01005491.1:0-10393 GCA_019425655.1 Rhizophagus prolifer
TTGAAACCTTTGAAACATTGTTGACATATCCCTATTTATCACAAATTGATTCTGATTGAAGTTATAATATATATTAGCAATAATTTGACAATTAAAAAAAATTTTACTCATAATGTTTACCTTAAAGAGTATGAGATTCGATACGACTGTATTAAAAAGTGTTAAAAATAAATCTAAAAAAAAAATTGGTTATTTCAATCGGTTCGTAACAATATAATTTTATGTGTTCGTATTCATAATAAAATTGTAAATATACCTTCTTGAGGAGTCCTCTCGAGAGATTTTAAGCCTTCAAAGTCAAGTGCAACATAAATATATTCTTTCGTATTTACTATAAAAATAATAAATTGGTACTTTCGATAAAAAAAATGGAAAGTACAGAACACAATAAATTGATTAAAGCTTTACCTAACGACATCCATACACCTTCAGTGCAACGCTAAAAATGAAAAGAGGGCTTTAATTAAAAAAAGATTTTTTTTTTTAAAATAAAAGAATGAAGTCAATATAGCATTTACCATTGCAGAGCCATCGAAGGTAGTTCCGACAAGATGATTTAACATAAATGATTTTCCGCATGATTGTTCGCCCATGCTAGAAACAACTTTCACTTTTTTATCACCAAAATGTTTGAAAATTCCCTCGTACCATCCAAAAGATATGTTTTTTGTTATACTATCTACATGATGGCCATAACCATCATCAAGTTCAACCTGGTCAATATCATTCGAAGATAATCCATCTCTAAGTGGCTGAAATAGATTATTTTTTGCAACGGCAATTTGTATAGGAATTAAAGAACAAAGTTGAATAACCCATTCGCCTAATTCATATTCTGATGGAAATTTTTCCTGAAACTTTGCATTTTCAATATCAAGTTCTTGGAAAGTAATAACTGATGTGGAAAACTTTTTTAGTATTGATGCGGGTTTTTTTGTAGAACGTTTCAAATCCTCAAATATTTCAAAGATATATTCTTCAAATTTCTCGTCATATTTTTCGATATCATCATAGTCAACATCTAATACTATTTTTAAACTAAGAGGACGATTTTGTTCAGGATCAATACAATTTTCAACTGGGTACTTCTCGAACATTAATTTATAGGCATCAATAAGACCATTTAGTTTTGTCTTCGGTTCAATACGGAAATCGGTCCATTTATCAAATCCATTTAATGGTTTAAAATTACCAGCAACCTTTAATTTTGTGTCCGAAAGAACTTTAATTACGCTATATTTTTCTCCCATTATTACAATATTTTCTCCAACTTGAACGCTTCTTTTAAAGTGTGTATTCTGCCCTTCAATAAGAGAAGGATCAACCAATTTTACACGTCCAATTGATTGTCTTTGCGTGCGTTCTTGAAAACGATATTGAGTTTTCTCAAGTGTAATTTTAATTATTGCAGAATTAAAACATCCATTTTGTAAGTCAAGTGACATCAAATGAGTTTGGCACTTATTAATACAAGTGAATTCTAAAAATTCCAAAAATCGAAGGTTCGGTGGTAAATTAATTACTATAATATATAATAATCGAAAAAAGCTAAGCGTTATTTCATATTATAAAGTTTAAACATATATATAACATTTAAATCACGTACTTTTACTAACAGAATCTCCAAAATTTGTACAAAAATAAACATAGGCACGGCACAGTTCCTTAATGTCACTGTCTTCACCTTTATCGGAAGTTGATTCGGTTTCTTCATCACTTTCTCCACCTCTTTCTTCACCATCATCAGTAGGATTATCAACCGCTATTTTATCTTTTGTAAATGCCACAATGCAAGAGCCATCTGGAGAACTTAAAACGTTTACCGTATTTGACGGAAGATTACAAACTGCTGGTCGAAATTGCTGATTCACAAGATTAAAAATACGTGCTCGACCACTTTTTTCAACAAAACACAATTCCTCAGTATCTTTAATAAATAGGAAATATTTTATATTTGGTATATTATTATTATACCACTGCAATAATTGGATATTTGCATTACGTCCGTACAAATAAGATCGTTTATCGCCAAAAGAGAATACATTTAACTATTTTTTTAAAAAAATTTTTTTTTAAGTTAACGAGAAAATATTTAAGTTTGTAAAAATATTTTTTAATTCTTTAATAATAAATACCTTAACTTCTTTTGTATTATATATAGCAATTAATTCTCTTGGCTCATTAATTGCCATAAGAAAATTTTCATCTATATTCAATGTTTTAAATGGCTTAATTGAATACGATTTAAAATTTTGTGCTAACCGTTGGGCAGTATCGAAGAATATTTCGATTCTTTGCTCTTTTTTATTGTAAAGTACGAGAAGAAATTTACGATTATCGAATTGAGATATTTTTCTGTAATTTATAACAATATTATTAATGTTATTGACGTAATAAAGTAATGAAAAATATTTTTTACCTGAAATCATAAATTGCAGGATCAATCTGGAAAGTGATGCCGCATTGACGCGAAGACAAAATAGGAGTCGGTATATAAAGTTCATTTTCTTGAATTTGTAATACATCCGACTGGTTTAATGACGTCTCGTAAATAGTTATCTTTAATTGATTTGGCTGAGTTGTTTCTAACTCGTGAATTAAGCGATAAGATTTTGCATACCGATCGTCTGTTACGAAAAAAATAAGATTGGAATATTATAAAAATTATAATTAACTATAATCATTGATTTACCTGTAGTAGTAACATTCAATAAATTCAAACGTAGGGATCTGAAAATAATTATAAGGATTAAGCCATTTGAGAAGATACAATAAATTTAATCATGATTTCATATAACTGACCCATCATGATACTTTGCTTCTAATTCATCACAGATTCTCTCGAATTCACGATTCTCAATTTCTTTTTTCTCTCGAGAATGTTCTTCATTTATTCTATCCATTAATTGTTTGTTAAAGGAATATTTTGGAACCATTTCTCTAACATTATTTGGGAAAGTCTCTCTCTTCCATTTTTGGTATTCGTTTAAGAAAGTCTCCAATACTTTCTCTTTTATGTCGATAAACTTTCCAAAAAATCGAGAGTCTACAAGGTCTCGAACAAATTCAGAATCTGGCTTGTTATTAGCAAAGTTTTTACATCTCTCCTCGATCTGACCAATGCGTGAATAGTCAAATGTAATTTTCTCTCGGATTGTGGACAATATAGAAAAAAAGATAGATTGCCGTTCATATTTTTTAACTAGTGTATGTATATCATTCTCTTTATCAACAAACATGTTATAAAAATCTTGAATTGCCGATTCTGCAATTTTTTCTGACTTATCATTATCTGATGATAAGTTAAGAATTTGAAATAAGACCATACACGCTAAAGCATATCTTTTTTTCAGCTTACGCCAAGCTTGGGAATTAATTTTAATTTTTTCCATAATCGTCTCATCAATATTGGGATATTTTGATTGAATTCTGTTAATTTCTAAATGAACGTTTTTTAAATGTTAATGGTATTTATATTCTTGAATGTTCGAAATCTGAGTTATTTGCGTAGTATATTGTTATTTACCTTCTTCACTAATAATTTCATCTTTACGATTCTTTTGAGAAACGGCGTTTCCATCGTTAATTTTTGACTCAATCATACTAAAAATATTTATAATTATAAAAACAAAATTTTCAACGATATTATTATATATAGTTTACTGCAATACCTGTTCTTCTAATTTCTTCCATGCCATCTTGGTAATGATCTCTGCATCTCTCTTCACTGCGTCTTTTTCTTGGTCTTTCTTCTTTTCCATTTGCGATTTAGCAGCGGCTATTGCATCATGAAATGGTTTCAAAAGCTCATTATCCATTTTGAATCCATTATTAATCAATAATTCCAATTGCTTCATATCCATTGATTCACGATTAATATATAAACTACGTCCTTTAAGTCTTTTATGAAGCTCTGTTGAAAATAAACCCGCTGAAAGAGTTAAAGTGCTTTTACTTAATGTTTTAGCTGTTTTCATCATCTTACGAGTTACAAATGATTGATTTGTTGTTGATTCAACCACCAAAATTTAAAATGCAATTATGTAAAATTACCAATTGGATATAATGGTACATCATCTTGCACGTTGTTATTTATTTCGGTTTTGACGTTATTAGTTAAGTTTACCTGATAATTAATAGTAAATAAATAATTTGATTAATTTTCAAGGAAAACTAATTTGCAGTATAAAATTACTCGAGAAACCTTAAAGCCTGGATGAATTTTAAAATCCTCTTGTTCTTCTTGACTTTTCTTAACTTCAAATTCATAGCTATCGCCATCATCATCGTCAGAATCGACATCGGAATCGCCCAAACGCCAATCAAAACTTTCCAAGTCCTTATCGCTCATAAGACAAAGCTGATTGTCGGTAAGCTTTGTCAAATATCTATAGTATTCGATAATTGTTAATTATGAACTTAGGTTACAAATCATCAACCCATAAAATACCTATGAAGATTAGTCATATTCTTTTTATGCTGCGGAGAAGCATTTTCCTCATAACACCCTGTTTCAGGCCAATGAATAACTAGACCCAAATCTGGATTTACAACTAACAAGTAAATACCCGGACGTAAGGAAGATTGATTTGCATTGTTCGTGGAAGATTGTGAAGTTATAAGCAAATCGTGTCTAAATGACAGGGATTAATTCATAACAATAGCTTTGCTATCAAGGTGTGATTTCCGTAACATCCAACAAGGCGAAATGAAATCGAGTTCAATGTTGTGAAATTAATGTCAGAAATAGACTTAAAACTATATGGAACCATATCATTGCATAGCTTCTTCAAAGAATCCTTAGATATTATTATTTTATCCACTAAATAAATTACAAAATGTGTCATGATATGCAGAAACTAACAATCGTTAAATAACACAAGAACATACCAAGTCCATTTGAACCGTCGTCTTTACATAAGTCTAACAAGCGATACAACCCAGGAATACACTCAGCCAAGTCTTTACCATACTTAATTTTAGTACTTGGATAATTTTTATTTTCAAGAATTTTACGGATATTCTCCTTAGAATCAATTGTATTCTTGTCTCCGAAATTAACTTCTACCATCGAAGTGTAAGCTGATGTTGATCCATTTGTTGAATCAGAAGAATTGCTATTCTGCATCTCAGTTTCATTCTTGATCGTGAATATGTCCGCATTCGTTATTTCATCGATGCCTATTGGAATTGCGTTTTGTTTTCGAGATTCTTTGAGCAAAATTCCGTCAGCTCTGGGATGTGTAGCATTTTCATAAATTTGATCGTGTTGAGAATTATCGCTCGAAAAAAGATCCATACTCATAAAATCATGAGAGATTAAGTTATCTTTATTCTGAACTTGATCTGAAAGCATTTGATCTTCAGATCTTTGCACGTTACTCCCGTTGAAAAGATTTATACTCTCAATTTCTTGCTGAAGTAAATCAATCGGTTGGCTTACGACGTCATTATTTACTAATTGAGGTGAAGCAGCTTTGATTTCATTTTCACCTTGTACATTTGAAAGATTTTTAGGTTCGATATTGGTTTGACGTTGCTCTAAAGGAACGCTTGCAGACGGTAACAAAGGGTCGATGAGAATAACAGATTCATTTATATCTTCACTCTCCTGAAATTCTTATGAATGTGAAAACAAAATAAGTTTATTAATATCGAATGTCATCACGTGATTATTAATTTCTAAAATTGAGAAATTCTTACCCAAATTATCGGGAACCTGTGCAGAATGTGTTTGGGTAGAGGATTTCAATCTCGAGGCAAATAAAGGAACATGTTTTCCACTTCGAACTCCCACAATCCTTTATATACAAGTTTTTTTTTTATATGTCATAACTCACAAGGTTAAAAAATTTCTCATGATGAGTCAATTAATAGTTACTTCCAAGCAAAGAATAGATACGATTGTCTGAATTCATTTAAGGATTAAATTCACAATTATTTTTTAGTACGTTTTTTAGTACGTTTTATAAAACCACTAATATCTTACAATTTGATTACTAAATTTCGCTTGAGCCTTAGTTAATACGTGTATAAAATATTCCATGTTAATTTTTGCCCACACTATAGTAAACTAATCACTTTTGGAAAAAATTACTTTATTGTTAGCTCTAAACTAAAAGCCCAAATATCAAATTTTACTACTAAACGTTGCTTTTTAGAAACCATGACTCATTGTTGTCGTCCCCCAATTCGACAAAAAAAGTAAAATCTTTATCATTCAATGACATAATCTCCCAACTAATATGAAATTCACGTAATTCGCGTACAGTTTATAGAACGTCTTTCTCAAAATTCAATATACAAGTAAGTCCAAGACCATTACACGATTGTTGGCGTTAGGTTACTTTTTGCATTTCAGGTAAAAATTATGACGAATTTAGCAAAAAATTAATTTTTTATCATAAATATAATTTTTCGAGGGCTTTCTTTTAAATTAATTTCAAATTTTTAAAGTAGAAAGATTTCAAAAAAAAAAAATACATGGAAAGAAAAAATTATGTGAAATATTCATAATAACAATTGCGCGAGAATTATAAATTTCTTACTAATGTTATTCTTTAATATAAAAAATAAAATATGTATTCTACTAAGAAAATATCCGAATCATTCGCTTGAATATTTTTACAATTCCTTTAACTCTTCTTTAATAAAGAAGGTTTATGTTTTCTTAAACTTTCAGCCACACCAGTGAAATGGTTAACTAAATTAACTTCATTAACAGTACGAGTAAACTGGCACCGTAGAGCTCCCGATGAAGTATTTGAAGGATGATAAGATTGTGCAATCTTCGCCATTTCTTCTAAAGAATGACTTTGTGATTCATTGCTAAATAATACCGTATAAAGATATAATGGAGATCTGAAAATTTCAAAGATAATTAACCATAAATTTTCTTTTTATTAGAGAAAATAATAATAAAATAATTAATTACCCCCTCGTTTTATTTTGATTACAAATAGTATGAAGCTGATTTGTTGGGACGCCGCATAGTCCATCAGATAAGAAGATAACGATATTTGCCCTAAAAAAATACGCGTATTAGTTGTACTGAATGAGTATTTATATTTTAACCTACACAAAATTTCAAACTATTACTTTGTGTTATCAAAATATTTTGTAATCAAAAATCCAGCTTTCTGAATCGCAAGATCAAAACTTGTTCCGCCACGAGCTTGGTGTTGGAGCATTGAATTTAACAAATCTCTTGGATCCGTTAGGTCTCGATTTTCAAATGGAACAATAACCTGTAATTTATTAATGATTTAGTAAATAAATATGAATTCAAATTTGAATGTTGATAAGTGTATAAAATTAAAACCTCGTGGTCAAATAAGATTAACGAAACACTATCACGAATAGCTGATGACACTTGATTTTGATTTGCTCTTGCAGAATTTATACGTGCTTCCATAAATTGATATACCTATGTTAAGAAATTTATTTGTTTAAACTAAGAAAGGCTTTGCAAATCATATATTACTTAATATTACCGCTTGATAAACTGCACCAGTCCTATTATTATGATTTTGTATTAAATTATTGTAAATTGGAAAGCCTGGAATCGGTTTCTTATCATTAAGACTCATAGATCCCGAACGATCCAATGCAAAAATAATATGAAAAGCGGCTTCACGTGTACTTGGATTTTCACAATTAAAATGATGTCCATCTAAAGATATATACCCATAACCGTTTGGAGGGTTTGAACTTGGGCTGAGTGGAGCATGGAAAAGTTGTAATTCGCAAAATGATTTAGTTGGAGGAGGGGCACTTGATCCTTGAGATTTATGATGTTTTTCATCAGAACATTCATGATCACATTTTGTAAATTCTTGTTGTTCTTGAACAGAATAAGGATCTAATATCAAGGAAATATATCAATGAATTACAAATACGCATATTAAAATAATTTGCAGGTATTAAAGATATTTTAATATGCACCTTTGAAACCTGTTCGCTCCCAGAAAAGTTTATGAGATATAAAATCTTTTGGTTTCTCAGGGTTAGGTTGTACTTTTTCTAAAAATTCATTAGGCCGTTAATAAATAATTGGAAAATGAGCCAAAAAGAGTGTTATAATTACCGTTAATATGTTGTATATCTTGCCCTTGATTTCCTGATTTGCAATTTTCCTCGCTTTTGCAATAATCAATATGGCGATGTCTGCCTAAATCTTTACAATGCTAATATGGAGAAAAGGCAAATTATTATTAAGAAAAAATAGTTGAAATATAAATAAACAGGAATATATATAATACTTGCCAGGTTGCAAAGAACAAATGTTCCTTGATCACCAACTCTCAATTTATGGCTAATAATTGAAAAATATTTTAATTAAAAAAATAACCAAGACATCGTATATGATAGTTTTTCCTTTAATACTAGGATATCATACCCTGCATATTCAAACTCATTATCTTCTCCTGTGAATTCAGTTTGAGTCATATTCCCATGTCTTGTATCATGATTTTGTGCGTGTCCATATGGTAATGTACACTCTTTTGCAAATACACACATAATATTCACAGAATTGACACTGTGCATCACAATAATGAAATCCATTTTCCTTATGCGTATGTTTTCCAGTATGTTTAAATTCATTTGGAGGAATCTTTTTATTACATTTTAATCTTTCACTTAATTGAATGTACTATTTACAATAGGTTATATAAGAGTTAACATTTTTATATCATAAAAAAATAGTACTCTAACAATTTTATACGCTTTAAATTATACCTTTGTAAATGTAATAGAAGTTTCTTTGACTAAACCCTTGTAAGTTTCTTCTTGCTTTTTAGGTTCAGTCACTACTTGACATATACCATCATCTTCACATTCTTCACGACATTGATGTTCATTACTTTAAATGTTGTTAATTAGAAAAATAAATATTTTTGATTAAAGATAATGAAAAACTCAATTATATACATACCCGCAAAAATGATCAACCTGCAAGTCGGAAAAAGCATGAAAATGATCATCACTCTGACACCTTTCCTTACAATTTGGAATCGGGCATTGAATTGGACAAATCGTATTTTCACAACGATGCGCATCATGATCTTCTTCATATGGTTTAATACATTTATTTGGACAATGGTAATCTCCTTTTTGCGTATGTGTCGATAATGAACAACTTTTTCCACAGTAATGAATTGTTGATTGACATAAATGTTCACCGTCATCATGTCCGATTTCCTTCGAACAAACTTTTTGACAATTACGCTTATCATTTAGACTACATGGTTTACCACATAAATGGCTTATTTTATCACAAGCATGTTTTCCTTCGTGCCCGGCTTTGTGACTACATCTTGGGATTAAGTTGTCGTTATGGGCTTCAGTAAAGTAACAAGGAAAATGACACTCATGATCGGTTAAACAGTCATGATTTTCTTTATGATCCCGGTTTTTAACACATTTCAAACCACATTGATGGCATGTTAATCCACACAAGGTCCATAGGAGTGTGAGTTTGCTTAATTCTTGCTCCATTGCATACTTTCCATTAACAACGTCACTATTATCTTGTGGAAATTTAGCAGTATTTTGCTTATACCAATTTTGAACACGTAGGACACGACGTTCAATAATATATTTAAAGAATTTATCAAAGTTGGCAAACCATTCTCTATCATTTGACGATTTTTTTCGTGGTTGTACAACGTCTTCAAAATAATCTCTTAATTCTTTAGAAAGCCGTTCAAAAGGCTCGTGTTCATCATATAACTGAATATCAGAATCCGGTAATAATTCAGTTTGTTGTTCAAAGTTGTCTAAAATATCGCATAAGTCAACTACTGGGTCATTAATTGGTTCTCCGGCATCACGATCCTATTGAAACAAAAAAAAAAGAATGAAACGCATAAATAATTTCAGGTTTATGTATTACGATATAAAAAAAGCGTTTACCATAAGTTGTTCGGTAACAGAATCTTTCTGCTCCAAACCGTAAGCAATTACAGTTGGAAGTAATCTTTTTAGTGTTGCAACACGAATCTGTATGAGGTTTTCGTCCAATGAACCCCAATCACATATCTAAAGTAATATATATTGAAAATTAATTCTAATATTTTTCTTTGTTATTTCCTTATACGTTATACAAATTTACAAACCTTCAATTTAGCCATAATTACTTTTGTATTTTGTAAGAATGTCCTAGCATTTTCATATTTTGCTTCTTGCTTATCCAACTTCTTATTAACTTTTGATAAGGTTTTAAACCATGCAGCATCATTAAACATTGGCCAAGGAATAATGTCTAATCCCCCTTTATACATTCTTGAAATAAAGTTGTCTTCACCCTCCTAAAACATTAAAATAAATAAAGATGAATGAGATAACCTTCCAAAAAAAAAAAATATATATTAGAAACAAATATACCTCTGAA
>NQWY01005550.1:0-11231 GCA_019425655.1 Rhizophagus prolifer
GTATATAGAAATTCGTGTAAATTCATGAAAATCTGAATAGTTCCAATAGTTTCTAAATACCCTGTGACAAAACACATCGAGTGATTCCTTAGTATCCATGTAGGATATATGGAAACGTAAGGAATTCCATGTGCTAACCTCAATGGTATTATGTGGACCGATCTACCGAAAAACTTCCTGATGATAGTAACGTTCTTATACCTAAATATAAAAAAACTCTTTTGCCTCCCTTCATAATTACCGTTTCACAATGTCCAGCAGCAGCCGATTACCACGAATTCCACGCACGTCCGCAAGAGTTCGTCAATTCACTTGACTAAAGTTTCTTATAGAAAAGCTTTTACAATTTTTTTTTTATATTTCTAGTAAACCATTTTTATAG
This sequence comes from Rhizophagus prolifer, assembly GCA_019425655.1. NCBI lineage: Eukaryota > Fungi > Glomeromycota > Glomeromycetes > Glomerales > Glomeraceae > Rhizophagus > Rhizophagus prolifer. The sequence continues at coordinate 383 of NQWY01005550.1, forward strand.
CCGTTTATATGTTATAATTTTTTGCTTCTAACGAATTAAAAAAAGATCAGGATCGGTAAACAGTCATATGACCGATACCCGCCAATCAAATCAGGACATTTTGATAAGCTGAAACATTTTCTTTCGGCAGTTTCGCAAAAAGAAAATTTTCCGAGTTTCGTCAGTTTCCAAAACTAACTAGTTTGGATAGCAACATTAAATATGATACCGTTAATTCATGTTGCAGAAGTAGGTCAAAAACTTTTTCTAAAAGGCACGCACACAAAGGAAAAGGATGATAAAATCACGAAGGAAAAGATGAAAGGAAGTGAAAGGATGAAGAAAAGTGAAAAAAAAAGTTTAAAAAAAAGGCTTAACGGTTGTATTATTTTTTGATCATATTCTACTTTATTCATTCACTATCACATGTCTTGGCCGGAAGTACAAAGCCGATCTACAACTGCAGTATCACCATAAATTAAATAAATATTACTGTGAAAAAAAAAGTCACAGAAATCGTCTTCTTTCCTTGCTTCAAATTATTTTATTTAATATGCCATTTAATTCAGAAAATGTCGAATTATCTAATACATTACAAGAATATTCTCGAATTGTTCAAAATTTTGATAAAATTAACATAAAAGAAATAGAACCTACAACTCAAAAAAATATTCATGAAAATATTTTTGAAGAAGAATTAAGTATTGTAATTAATGAATTAATCAATATTTATTTTGGCAGAATACTCTTAATTATATAAAAAATAATTATGAGATAAATTTACAGGAGATAGTTAACTGGCTTTTAAATAATCAAAATGATTCAAATTCTATTTTTTGGCTTGGATATTTTAATTTTCATGGAATTGGAATCAATATTGATAAGCAAAAAGCATTCCAATTATTTCAAAAATCAGCAAATTTGGAAAATAATGCAGCTCAGTTCGACCTTGCTAATATGTATATTGATGGAGATGTTATTGATAAAAATTATGACAAAGCTTTTGAATTATCCGAAAAACTAGCGAAAAAAGGATATCCAAGTGGAATAAATCTGTTAGGGTATTGCTATGATATTGGAGTTGGAACTGTTATTGATAAGGAAAAGGCATTTGAATTATATCAAAAGACAGCAAATTTAGGCAATTGTTTAGCACAATATAATCTTGCTTTAATGTATGAATATGGAAATGGAATTGAAAAAAATGTGAAAAAGGCAATTTATTGGTATAAGAAATCTGCTGAACAAGGAGATGAAGATGCTTTAATTAAATTGGAAGTACTTTCAAATGAATAATTTTCTGAGATTAAATAAACATACAACTCACTTAATTATATTGTCCATTATAAATATTTTCTTAAAAGTAGAAAATTTTCTCACTGTAAATTTGTAATTTATAACATCAAATAAATACTTTCTACTTAGCCTAAATTACATTAAACTTATATGGGCGTTTAAACACTGAACTATAAGCAATTTTTATATAAGGTTATTACAAATTTTTTTTCGTAAATTCATTTTATAGTAAGTAATAAATTAATAAAAAGTTGTATGTCATTGGGTTATATTGTTCAGGCGTTCAGGAGAATTAAAAATTCAATTACTTTACTGTAATGATTAACATGAAAAAGCTCTAATACCAATACGAAAATATGATATGTCCTAAAACTTGCTGCGGAAATAAATTGCTACGCAAAAATTAGTTTACGTAATGCAAATGATGATAAGATCCTAGATGCCAAGAAATTGTAAGTTATTAAAGCAGTACAATATAGTTTTGATTGTTAGAATAGTTGTCATGAATTATAGTTATGACAAGGGTTACTAAAGAAGCTATATATATGAAGAATTTGAGAAGAAAGAAACCAGAATCTTAGTTTAAATACTTTAGTTTCTGATATATTGTATATCGCTAGCAGAGGAATAGTACGTAGATTTTTGTCATCACTATCACGTGACTCAACCGGAAGTTTGCGGTAACAAACGTCGATCTGCAACTGCAGTATCACCATATTAATAAATATATTGTGTAAAAATGACACAAGGCTTATTTCTTTTCCTTATTTTGCTAACATGCAACTAAATTCAGAAAATGTTGAATTATCTGATATTAATAATACATTGCATAAATTTTTTCAAAATTTTGATAAAATGAATATAGAAGAAATAGAACCAACGACACAACAATATATTCATAAAAATATTTTTGAAGAAAACTTAAGTATTGTAATAGATGAATTAGTTAATATTTACTTTAGGGAATTAAATGAAGAAAAAGAAAGAAAAGTAAGAAAGCGAAATATTCCAAGAGATGGTTAATTGGCTTTTAAATAATCAAAATGACTCAAATTCTATTTATTTACTTGGATATTTTAATTATTATGGAATTGGAGTCGATGGTGATATGAAAAAAGCTTTCAAATTATTTCAACAAGCAGCAAATTTAGAACATAATGCAGCTCAATTAGCTCAACTTGAACTTGCTAATATGTATATTGATGGAGAAGGTGTTGATAAAAATTATGATAAAGCTTTTGAATTATCTAAAAATTTAGCAAAAAAAGGGTTTTCATATAGTACAAATCTGTTAGGATATTGTTATGTTAATGGAATTGGAACTGATGTAAATATGCAAAAAGGAATTGAATTATATCAAAAGACAGCAAATTTAGGCAGCTGTTTAGCACAATATAATCTCGCTCATTTATACAAAAATGGACAAGGTGTTGAAATGGATCATAATAAAGCTTTTGAGCTTTTTGCAAAATCAGCTGAAAAAGAATATTCGGATGGGATAACTATGTTAGGGTATTGTTATGATAACGGGATTGGAACTAATACTAGCAAGCAAAAAGCATTTGAATCATATCAAAAGGCAGCAAATTTAGAAAATCATTATGCTCAATATAATATTGCCTTGATGTAGTTTTTAAGATTACAATTAATATTAATAATTTATTTTATTATATAGCTTTTCCATTATGTAGAAAATTTTTCTCAAGAATGTTTCCACTTTTTTGAATCCAAAACCAAATTTAATTTAAAGATTTTTAATAAATAAATATTTTCACAGAAATGATCATTTTCTTTTGTATTAAGATCACATAATTGAAAATTGATTTATGTTAATTTGTATTACCCTAATAATACCATATACTGTATTGTATCTGATACAAATAAATATAGTTTGTTATGACACTTTTTTCTTCTTTCCATATTAGATTGATTTATTGAACATTAAAAATTTCATTACGCAAATTTTCTAATATTTCTCAAAACGTTAATAAAATAAATTTTCTCAAGAAAGAAAATTTTTAAGAGTATAGGTAAAGAGGTTATAACAAAAATACCCCTTGCCGAATAATGTATGAGAAACTTGACGATATTTCTCCAAACAATAAATGTATCAAACATCGATCTAAACATTGTGACATTAGAAACTAAGATAAATATAGAAAAGATACAGCTGTAGTACAAATGCTAAGTACCAAGAAAACTAACCCATTGGTTAAATTGTCCATTTAATAGAAAATTTATACTAGATCGATGCCGCGATTCAATGTGGCAATCATTCGATTTTGAATTTAATGATGAATGTAACGTGTCTTTTTATTAAAATATTGATTACTACATCGATTTTCCAATGAACGGAAAATGATTTACTTTACATGCCCAATCAGTTTACCAATTTCAATTACTTAATCAATCCATTATATCAAATTACACAAAAGGTTTCACCAATATCAAATTTGCCAATATCAATAAGTTTCGGCAGTTCCGCTCCAGTATTGACTTGTCAAAAATTTCAGATTTTAAATTAACGCTTCAACTTTGGATTTTTTGTTTCGATCGCAACATTAAACACAACAAAATGTAATTTATAATTTCTTAACACTAAATAATATTTTTATTTGGTTAAAACGACGTTATTTAAAATAAAAAAATAAACATTACTCCTTTGTAATATTGGTATTAATCTGACCATGGCTACACAATTGATTTTGTCTAATAAAATTGTGGCAGTTCAAAATTTGCTGCGGAAATGCAAAGCTGATCATCGGTAAACTAAAATGCAGTATCACCTTGTGATGTGATACAGAATAAATTTGGCGTGTTGTGAAAAAAAGAATTTTCTTTTCTTTCTCCCCCTTATTATTGTATTATATTTACAATCATGTCTAATATAGTACAACTTAATACAGATAATGATGATTTTTCTAAAAGTAACAATTCACCATATGAATTTTCTCAAATTATTCAAAATTTTAATAAAATGAGTATAAAAGAAATAGAACCTACAACACAAAAAAACGTTCATAAGAGTATTTTTGAAGAAGATTTAAGTATTGTAATAGATGAATTACTTAATATTTACCTTACGGAACATGCTTTCAATATAAATTTACAAGAGATAGTTGATTGGCTTTTAAATAATCAAAATTATTCAAATTCTATTTATTTGCTTGGATATTTTAATTATAATGGAATTGGGGTCGATAGTGATATGAAAAAAGCGTTCAAATTATTTCAACAAGTAAAACATATTGAAGCTCAACTTGAACTTGCTAATATGTATATTTATGGAGAAGGTGTTGATAAAAATTATGATAAAGCTTTTGAATTATCTAAAAATTTAGCAAAAAAGGGAGTCTTATATGGTATAAATCTGTTAGGTTATTGTTATATTTATGGAATTGGAACTGATGCAAATATGGAAAAAGGACTTGAATTATATCAAAAGACAGCAAATTTAGGCAGTTGTTTTGCACAATATAATCTCGCCTATATGTACAGTGATGGGGATGGTGTTGAAATGAATCAAAGTAAAGCATTTGAGCTTTTTAAAAAATCTGCAGAAAAAGAATATACGGATGGGATAACTATGTTAGGCTATTGTTACAGTAATGGAATTGGAACTGTTATTGATAAACAAAAAGCATTTGAATCATATCAAAAGGCAGCAAATTTAGAAAATCAGTATGCTCAATTTAGTCTTGCTTTAATGTATGAAAATGGAGATGGAGTTAATAAAAATGTCGAAAATGCTATTTATTGGTATAAAAAGTCAAGTAAACAAGGGAATACAAGTGCTCTGGTTAAATTAGACCAACTTACAGGTTCTTAAGATTATATAATGCAAATAATTTACTTATTAATAATCGTTAGCAATACATACTAGTAGAAAATAAAAAATGTATTCACTTTATTGGACTACAATATGCAATTATAATTTTCTAACATAAAATAAATAATTTTCGTTTAAATAAGAAATAATTTTACGAAATTAAATATCAATAAACGTATTTGTTTACGTAAACTACACAAAATTGATCATCAAAACTTAATCCAAAATTGTATAAAGGCTGATCTGCAGTATCACCGTGTGATACATTCATACACAATAAATACTGTAAGTAGAAAGAAAAAAGTTATTATTTGGCTTTTCTTATTTTAGATTATTTCATCTAAACATGCAACTTAGTTCAGATAATATTGACTTATCTAATAAGAATATATTACATGAACTTTCTAAAATTATTCAAAATTTTGATAAAACGAATATAAAAGAAATAGAACCTACAACACAAAAAAACATTCATAAGAATATTCTGGAAGAAGATTTAAGTATTGTAATAGATGAATTACTTAATATTTACTTTAAGGAATTAAATGAAGAAAAAGAAAGAAAAGTAAGAAAACGGTTCAATATAAATTTACAAGAGATAGTTAATTGGCTTTTAAATAATCAAAATGATTCAAATTATATTTATTTGCTTGGATATTTTACTTATAATGGAATTGGAGTCGATAGGGATATAAAAAAATCGTTCAAATTATTTCAACAAGCAGCAAATTTAGAGCATAATGGAGCTCAACTCGAACTTACTAATATGTATATTGATGGAGAAGGTGTTGATAAAAATTATGACAAGGCTTTTAAATTATCTAAAAATTTAGCAAAAAAAGAAGTTTTATATGGTATAAATTTGTTAGGTTATTGTTATATTAATGGAATTGGAACTGATGTAGATATGCAAAAAGGACTTGAATTATACCAAAAGACAGCAGATTTAGGCAGTTGTATTGCACAATATAATCTTGCCTATATGTACAAAGATGGAGATGGTGTTGAAATTGATTATAATAAAGCATTTGAGCTATTCAAAAAATCAGCTGAAAAAGAATATACAAGTGGAATAACTATGTTAGGCTATTGTTACAATGATGGAATTGGAACTGTTATTGATAAACAAAAAGCATTTGAATCGTATCAAAAGGCAGCAAATTTAGAGAATCATTATGCTCAATATAGTCTCGCTTTAATGTATGAAAATGGAGATGGAGTTAATGAAAATGTCGAAAAGGCTATTTATTGGTATAAAGAGTCAAGTAAACAAGGAAATGTAAATGCTCTGATTAAATTAGACCAACTTATAGGTTTCTAAGATTATATAATGCAAATCTCGAATAAAAAATGTATTCACTTAATATGCAATTATAATTTTCAACGTAATGTTTACGTAAACTACACACAAAAATTGATCATCAAAAACTTAATCCAAATTGGATAAAAGCTGATCTGCAGTAACACCATGTGATACACAATAAATACGGTATGCAGAAGAAAAAAATTATGATTTGTCTTTTTCTAATTTTAGATTATTTCGTTTAAACATGCAACTTAGTTCAGATAATATTGACTTATCTAATAAGAATATATTACATGAATTTTCTAAAATTATTCAAAATTTTGATAAAACGAATATAAAAGAAATAGAACCTACAACACAAAAAAATATTCATGAAAATATTTTTGAAGAAGATTTAAGTACTGTAATAAATGAATTACTTAATATTTACTTTAAGGAATTAAATGAAGGAAAAGAACAAAGAGTAAGAAAGCAGAATATTCTTAATTATATCAATAATCATAAGTTAAATTTACAAGAAGTTATTAACTGGCTTTTAAATAATCAAAATGATTCAAATTCTACCTGCTTACTTGGATATTTTAATTATCATGGAATTGTAGTTGATATTAATAAACAAAGAGCACTAGAATTATTTCAAAAAGCGGCAAATTTAGGAAATATTATAGCTGAACTTAATCTTGTTAATATGTATATGGATAAAAAAGGGGTTAATAAAAATTATGATAAAGCTTTTGAATTATCCGAAAAATTAGCAAATTCAGGCCATTCATGTGGGATGAATCTGCTAGGGTATTGTTATTACAAAGGAATTGGAACTGATGTAGACATGCTAAAAGGAGTTGAATTATATCAAAAAACAGCAAAATTAGGCAATTGTTTGGCACAATACAATCTTGCTCATATATACAAAAATGGAGAAGGTATTGAACAAGATCTTAATAAAGCTTTTGAGCTTTTTGAAAAGTCAGCTGAAAAAGGATATTCAGATGGGATAGCTATGTTAGGATATTGTTATAATAATGGGATTGGAACTGATATTAACAAGCAAAAGGCATTTGAATTATATCAGAAGGCAGCAGTTTTAGGAAATCATTATGCACAAACTTATCTTGCTTTGATGTATGAAAATGGAGATGGAGTTGAAACAAATATGAAGCAGGCAATTTATTGGTATAAAAAATCTGCTAAAAAAGGACATGAATATGCTCAATATAAATTGAAAGTTCATGGGTTTACATAATATGATGGCAACAAAAGTAATAAGATTGGCTCTCATATCTTGCCGGGACGATTTTTGTTAAATCTTGAATATTGCTATATTGGGCGAGAATTTTTCAAAAATTAAAAAAATTACAAAGGTTTATGTTATGAGAACCAATAATTTAAGTTTGGATGGCTTATATTTAACTATATATATATATTCGTTATGTAAAAATTTTCAGAAAATAGTAGACCTTTATTCGACTAAATAAGATGTAATATTTTCATTTTGTATTAGGGAATTAACGTCAGAATACATAAAAAATAATTAATGTAGTAATCCAAAAATTTGCACACAATCTTTGATTTGCAGTGTCGTCACGTGATTTAGAATATAAAATCGTTATGAAAATTGGGTAAATTTCTTCTTTCCATTATTTAATTATAATGATTAAAATTTAACTTAAATTAGATACTGATAACATATCTAATATTATTAATTCATAAGTTATTCTCAAATTATTCAAAAGTGAAATAGAGTCCACAACCCAAAACATTCATTTTGAATAATTATATAATCAATGCATTTAATATCTTTTCTTGACTATTTTAATAGCTAAAAGATAGAAATCATTAACTAGGTTTTAAATAACCAACATGATACAAATTCTATTTATTTCAATAAGTAGCAGATTTAGGAAAATCAAATAGAATAAATAATTTGAGGTAGAGTTATAATGTAAATATACTCACTTCCACTTCCACTACTGCAATAAAAAAATATATAAAATGGCTGAACTTATCTTTTTTTATGGGAACAGGACTAATGAATGTATGTGTTTAAAACTTCATGTCATCATATATTTTATAATATAATCATTTTACCATTTACATATATAATAATAAAGTATTACCTAGGTTTTTATACATTTTTAAAGATTTACAATTCAATAACATTTACTTATTTTATTTTGCAATAATGGAAGTATAATCAAATGAATAAATAGATTATTTTAATATTATCAACTTCCATCAGGTCATATAAACTTTCTACTTCACTTAGTAATCAGATATCCTTACTTATTAGTTATATCAGAATATGGAAACTAAACAGAATCAAAGTTTTTAGTGCAAAGAATATAAGTATCATCTTCATTATTGTATTTCACTATATATTTCATGCTACAATTTCAACTTGGCAATTTAGTAACCTTTTATATGATTTCATACATTTCTTCAGATTGCGCATCTTCAGCAGCTTATTTAGACTATTCAAACTTTTGAGACTGTATCATTACCTGCAGTTTTATTGGTGACCAATCAATTAATCAGAACATAGACACCATTTTTGTTAAATCTTTATTGATATTCTTCCAATTTGTTTCCACTTCATAATAGTTTGATAGCTAGTAGGATCATCAGAGTCTTCCCTAAATGTGATTGATTCTCTTTAACCCAATTTAATATTATCATTTGTCAACATTAGTATTTACAGAAGCAAAAATGGCTGCAGAAATTACTTGCATTAATAACTTATAGACTTTTATTTGCAAATATATATATTTAAAACCATGTAACTGAACCAAATCAATCTTAAAGATAAGTAGATTAAGTACTAATGTGCTGAATTAAAAGTAAAGAATTATAAGGCCTGAATTGTCCAAATAAATACTAATCAGAATATTTGGTTTGATAATAATTTGACTATTATATGGAATTGCTTAAGATAATTGTATAACCTCTTCTTTAAAAAGTATGATACTAACAATTCTTATCTCTTCTGAAATTGATATATAATTTATGATCTTGCAAGTATGCATACTCTGTAAAAGATATACAAATTGCTACTACTAAATAATTTCAATATTAAAATTATAAAATTAAAATTCATGTGTTTACCTAATTATTAAGATGATAATTAAAATCATTTAAGATACATAAAAACGTTTTCAAATGTCAGTACTTCATACTTTAAATTCTTCTATTAATTTCTAGAAGCAGTTTTGTTATTTTGTGTGTATAAATAAAAAGAAAATGTTTTATCTTCATTACTCCTTTTTTGAGTAAAGCAAATATCATTAAATCCTATTTGGTGTTCTTTGTGAAGTAATTAGTTGGTGAAATACCCATATAACTGCATATTTTCCACAGGCAATGGAGCCTGAGGTTTAACTCAAGAAAGACTTTCTGAAAAATAAGCTCTATAGTACATACATGAAGAAAATGACACTATTGGCATCATGAATAGTATTAAATACTGTAAATTTAAAAATTAGTTGAATGATTATATGATAGAGTATACAGCTGTACAATAATTAAACTTATATGAAATGCCTTATAAATATCATTATTAGATACAAAATAATCAGGACAAACATTTTCTCTACTTCCAATGCAAATATTTCATTCATATCATCAAAATATGGCCACTCTGAACTCCCTTTTCCAGTTTTCTCTCAGTATTAAAAGAGGGTATATGGCCAATTTCTCCTACAGAATCTAATAACATACAACAAGTATAGGGTGCCTAAACTGAGAGCTTAGAGTAGGTGCCAAGTATATCAAATCCAGCAGTGATTCAGAATAAACATGATTAGGAATTACTCTCTCTTTGCTTAAATAAAAAATTCACCTTTTAAAGTCATAAAAATCTCTTAATCAATTAGAAGTTCTTTCACTTCCTTTAAAAACCATCAATTATTAAAAAAATTTATCATATGATAAATAATTATATATTTAGTTAACATTGGGATAATTATAATTAATGTTCTAATTTTAATAGTTTTTGTATAATAAATATATCATCCTTCTACTGAAGACTCTTTTTGTCCTATTGAGAGATGCAATAACTTTCCCCTTATAGATTCTAAAAGGTTTCAACCTCTCTATTACAAAGGCGGCATTTCATTGGATATCAATATTAAAAAAGGAATTTTTTTTTTAAAAAAAATACCAATATTAAAAAGGGCAAGCTCTTTCTATATTAATTCAAATGACATATGCAAGACACAGCCACAGTAATGACTGTACTATTTACATCTTTAATTGGTCTATTTTTTACTAACCGAATTTAAACAACAATACAGATTAAATTAAAGAATTAGTAATATTTTTTTTTTAAGAAACATTTTATTAAATGTTTCATTTTTCTGTAGGTATCGAATTTTTTTTGTTTGAAAGCTTTAAAAAAAAATTTTTTATTTTTTTATAGGCGCCTAATAAAGTATATAACTTTG
>NQWY01005612.1:0-13519 GCA_019425655.1 Rhizophagus prolifer
ATTGATCGCGTTTTTCACTATCAGCTAATTTTAATAGGGATTGAAAATCTCTTTCTCTGAAAATAGTATTATTTTTTGCTAATAACGCAGGACCTTGATATCTATCAAGTTTCAAATTTGTTCTATTATAATTATTCACCAAATCCGGTTCAAATAAACTATTCGATGGATGTGTAGTATGATCCAAAATAAAAATTTGTTCTGTACTCTTTGCATCATCAGAATTTTGAAGGATTTCACGAAGAACTTGTGAACCGTCAGGATATTCTTCGAGAATTTTACGTAAACGGTGAGTATAAGGTTCTCGTGGTTTAAATTCTCTTCCCTTTGCTCTTCTAGGAGCACGAGAATTATTTATTGTGTTAGACATTTTCTCGTAGAAAAATATGAAACGTGAACATGTAACGTTCGAATTCGAAATTACACTTTATAAATAATCATAAAATCAGAAGGGACCTAGGGGAAAGAATGACCATAAATTCATTTATAAGGTTAGGTAAACTGATATAGTCATAAATCATATTTTTATATACGAAAAAGGTAATCTATAAGTTATTAATTTATATTTGTACTGTAAAAAGCTTAAATATCGCACTTTATTATAAATTTACTATGTATAGTTAAATAACTTCCTGAATTAGGATTGACATATGTCATTGGCTCATTGCTGATCAGACTACCTAAAATTCATTCTTCAAATTTTAAATAATTGTTTTTTTTTCGAAATTGACCATTATTATTTTTTTATTACAGCACGTGTTCCATTTTTTATGTTCTTACTAAACTAGAACTGGTATTAAAATTTTTTTTGACAATTACATATATATATATTAATTCATAAAATTATATTATAAAAAAATTGGAACATTAAAATTTAATCATTAAAAGAATCAAAAAAATATTGATATTCTCCAGATTCACAAACGTAAACCATTACGCCAAATATCTTTCTTCACTCATCGTCTGATAAGAATGGATCTAACAATTGAGACATTTGCGATATATCTGATCGTTCAACATCATTTGTAGCATAAGTATGAAGTATCGATAATTGTTCTTTGACAAGGTTTCTATTTGAAATGATATGTTTTTTATAGTAATTTCTTAATTTCTGTGCATTGCATTCTTCTGAAGATACTAGAATTTTACATAGATTACGGACACCAATATATCGACCTTTGATAATTGTATCTTCTACTTTATCTTTAAGTGATTCAACATCGTAAATATCAGTTACTTGTAGCAGATTAATCAGAAATGATAAATATTGATCTGTAATAAAATCATCTGGCTTGCGTAAAACAGATTTTACTGCATCTTCAAAAGATTGTCCATATAACCATCGAAGCAATATCCAAAATGTATCTGGATGAATACCTTTTATTAAAACCTCGATTACGTCCCTTGATGATTCACTTAAGCCACTGTAAAACATTTTTTTAAAATATGACGAAGCGGCTATGTAAAAAAATCATTATTAATATAAATGAAGCGTATATTATATGTATATATATAAACAGAATCCCAATTTAACAAACCTGAAAGCACGTATCTGCTAGCACCAATTCTTTCTTCTTCTTCTTCAAAAGTGAAAAAAACATCATGATATTCATTATTAGATTGCGTTATAAGTTTGTCCAATAAATCACTAACCAATATTTCTTTTTGATCAATTTTTGTATTTTCTTCCGACTTTTTTAACTTTTTTAACTCTTCTAATTCCTCTAACTCTTCTATATTTATCTCATAAGCTCCAGTGAGCAATAGTAAATCTTTATATGGCATTAAGCACGGTTTAACTTTATACATTCCCTCTTTAATATCTTCTTGTATTCCAAAAACAAGCTCCTTTCCCGCTACCCAGCTTTTTTCATCTAATGGATCATCCCCATTTAAGAATATTTTCTTGTTAGAATTATTAATTTTTAATTTAATCAACCCTTTCGTGATGTCATCTTGCGAAAATTCATTCATTATTTTATATATTTCTTCCATTACACTTCTTATATCTGAAGACTTCCAAATAATTTTTGATTTAATTTCCTCAACAAAAAAAAACCAATGTTTAATAATTTCTTCTAAAGATGGTTTTCCAATTGTTGAATAACGTTCGCAAAATGAATTATCTGGCTCAACACTTCTCTCAAATAAAGGTCTTTCAGTCCAACATACTTCCTTATATCTTTGAAAACAAAGCATTGCAAAACTTTCATATCCTAGGGTTTCTTTTGCTTCTTCTTGAAATGGACTTTGAAGATGCTTTTCTGATGGAATGAATTTGATATGCATAATTTGGTTCCATTGATCGTTTGAAAACCTAAAAGTATGTGTATATAAATAATCTATTAAATATTTTGCTCGATTTTTGACTATATTTGTTGGAAATTTATCTGGTTGTTGAAACTGTGTTTCAATCTCTCGTGCACATTTAATATATGTATCACAATTCACTCTACGATTAAGCCCAATCATTCCCAAAATTTCTAAACAATTAGAATCGTTTTGTAATTCTGGCGGTAAAAATTTGTCGGTGTCAAAATATGTTGAGAAATAAAATAACTTCCATGTCATATAAAGTATCAGCCTTCACGAAGGCGGTAAGTGATTTGTTAGGTATCATTTGGTATTGTCCAAGATTTTTAGTTCTATGACACCCTAAAGAACATAAAACGTTCTTCAAAAAAATGATGTATTCTTGAGAAGGTACGAGGGATTTTGCAGTAATATGTGGAATTATATAACCTTCAAGATATTCAAATTCGTCTATGAGGGTGGCGCCTAATCTAGTAAGTATTTTGAAATCCGATTTATGACCACATTTGTAAAAATTGGTATTATTATCGAAAGAAAAAAATGGAAGTTTGTGCGCAAGAAGTTTTCCTGCTGTAGCATCAATAAACTTTTCTTCTCTAGAATGTATTGGCCATATGGGTAATGATCTAAGAATTTTAATAAATTCTTGTTTTCTTCCATAATCTATTAAAATAATTTATAGTAAAAATATTAGTATTACTTATAAACCGTTAAACTCTATTAATTCCTCTACCTACACATCAAAACTTCAAGTTCCTCTTTAATAAATCTTCTGAGCTTTTCATAGTCTTCTGATGATAGGTCACTAGTCTCAAATAACTGCCCCATAGTCTTATGTAATAAAGAACAAGACCACTCTAGAGAATTAATTATATTTGCAGGAGTGCAACTCGCTATACATTGTCTCAAATCTTCGTGAGCATCTTCGGAAAATTTCATATTAGTAAAGCGTACTTGTAGTTTTACCAATATTGGATATAAAATATGTCCATTTTCAGGTGTGTATAAAAGTGGATTTTTCGGATCAAGTCGAACAAGTTTAGCAGGTTGAATCACTGGCAACAAAGGATATTTTGAAAGCCTAGCAAATTCTCTTTCTTCTTTGACTTTATTTAATATTGACCAAATTTTTTTAAGCCAACCATCATTTGGTATAGATTCTCCATTTGGATCCCACGGTCTTTCTTTCAAAGGTGGTAATTCAAACGTTAAAAGGTCTAAAACAGCCGAAGCATCAAACTTTTTGATATTCGTAAATGCAGGAAAATTGACATCATTAAAAATTTTAAATAATTTCTCTGGCAAATCAATAGAAACAAATTTTGATGGACCAGTATTTGGAAATAATTCTAAATGTTCTTCTTTTCCAATGTAATAAACTTCACCAAATTTTCCAACAGATTCATTGCTCAATGGAACTAACGATAATCCAGTGAGAATTTCAAAAGAATTCTTATCTTGAAGAATAAAATTAAGCAATTCAAACAATGAATCGTGCTTATTATCAAGCTTATCATGGATATCAGGAATCTCATGTAATTTTTCACAAACTGACTCTCCGGTAACAGGTTCATATGGAAAATTTGAAGGGACTCCAGATTCAACAATGTAACTTAGGTGTCTGATTTTATCTTTACCAAGCTTCACAGCTGAAATTCCTGAATTGACTAATAAATCTGCGACTATTGCTTTTTCTTTCTCAAAAATTCTAGCTTCTCGTAGTGAAACAAATTGTCCGCCATTGACTTCAGTCCAGAAAAACTTTTGATTTTTAAAGCCTATTTTTCTAATCACTTCCAATCCATAATTTCTATACAAGTCCATAAATGCATTTAACTTAAAGGGAATAGGCCAAAGTTTATCTGCAGTATGTGGAATGAAATCTGTCCTTTCTTCTTTGTACCTGGTTTCTTCAAGAACTACAATATGTTCAAGTAGTTTAATATGCAATTCAGGTAAAACGTCATATAAAATGTATCTATTCCATTTTGTATCGTCACAATTAGCTTGCAGGAAATGACCTTTCGAGGGTAATGAAAAGTTTCCATTCAAATGAACTCCCAAATTGCTATTTATTGATAGTGATAAATGAGAATAAATTTTTCCAGTAAATTCAGGAGGATTTGGAAACTATAATACAGAAAATTTTTTAATATATTAAATATCTAATAAATTAACCAAAAAAAATTCTTACCGATTCAGCCTTTAATTCATCTAACGATTTCATATAAGATTGAGCAAGCAGAGTAGCAACACCACCTCTTGGCTTTGTTATTACCTTAACTTGTTTCTTTTCTGAAAATTCTTTGAATTCTGGCTTGATTCTGTCATGTCCTCCCGTGCATATAGCCCATATTTCTGAAACTTTATTTCCCATATCATTGACTTGTTCAATATCTAATTGATAGACTTGCGCATCATCAATATTATCGACCACTTTTCGACGAGAATTGCGACAACTATCACCATTACTAATTTTTGTTTGCCATACTAATTGAGAATCTTTGTCTTTCATATGATATAAACTACACGATTCTATATTCCTTAGAAATAGCAATTCATTATTATCTTGAATATTATTGAACAGTTCCAGAATTTTGTTCGTATTGATAACTTTGTTCGATATATCACTAACTTTTGCCAATTCAAAAGTCCTGAGCGGAAGTCTGAACAAGGTTCCCTTAAATTCTTTCGACATATCACAATCCCCTGTCGCGTATTTATCAGGAAAACATTTCTCAATGAAATGGAGTATTTCTTCGTATGAATAGCATTGTTCCGGAAAACTTTTCTTAAACTTCTTTTCAATAAAATCAATTTGAATACCTCTTGGTCTCTTAAGAGGAAATCCTGATGATGGGAGAAATTTTGCATGTGGATCTAAAAATGCAATATACTTTCCACTCACAATGCTCAGCAAATCTGTAATATGAAAAGCATAATTAAGATTTCCAATGTCAAGGTTTAGCAAAGACTGAAAGCTGTCGTCTGTAAACTCTTCGTCATTATAAATCCATATCGCTGGACCTTGCCAATCTTCCATTTCATCTGATAGGAATGTTTTTTTAGGAAGGTAAGAGTCATGCTGTCTCTCATCTACGATTACCAAAAAATGGTTGGCACCAATGTCATCTGCATTCTATATGAAAGAAAACGAGATCGATTATGAAGATTTTCATGAGATTTTTTCTTTTATAAATTCTCCAAATACTTTTTTTTTTTAAAAAAAAAAAATTAAAAATATCTTCACTACTTACTCGAAGAAACTCTTTGAATATTGAACTTGTCGAACAGTCCTAATTATACCGTAATAATATTTTTAATCTTAGTAACCAGTGATTCAGCTTGTTCGTAATTAGTATCTCTAGGAGAACCGTTAACTAGAAAAAAAAAGATAAATGCATGTTATGTAATATTTTTAGAGTAATTTTCAAATTAATTATTTATGGTAGATACCGTACCATATATTGTTCCTTTTAGAGTTTGAATTCCCAATTCTTCAGCAATATCCTTAGTTACGAGATGGTGAGCAATTTTATGTTTGTTTCTTTCTTCATCTTCAAGCTTATCTATCATGTCATCAAATTGAATTTCTTTTAATTCAACAAGCATATTATTATTGCTTGGAATTAATAATCCGTCTAATTCTTCCAGCTGGTTTCCATCTCTCTTGTTATCTTTTCGTATCTCTACAATCTGCTTGAGAATTTGGATGATTTCTTCTATTGATAAATCTTTATGCTCATTTTTGACAACAGAGATCAACTCCTTGACTCCAATTTTTTCTCTAACGCCCATAGCTTTACATAATTCCTCGAATTTAATTGAATATTCAATAGGAAGTTTAACAATTAAGGAATCATCATACTGAAATTTATTAGGAAGATTAACGACAACTTTATCGCTTGAATAAAATGTATTTCCACATAAAATCCATGATTCATTTTTCAAATAGTCCCTCATATAATCGAATGAAGTCCTATCATTATGAAAAGATTCATTCATATATTCGTAAATTGCGTCACAAATAGGTTTTAATTCTTCAGGTGATTTATTCTTGGTTAAACCATCACGACAATACTCCAATTGCCTTAGTACCGTTTTAACGTCGGGACAAGTATTCCAATTCAAATATTCTAAAAAGTAATGATTTTTGGGGTTATAATCCAAAACCGGCGCAACAAAACAAACTAAATTTTTGTATTTTTTACAGTAACAATCCACAGGTTTCGAAAAAACTTTCTTTCCACATTCATCAACTGTGGGAATCCACTCCTTTTCTAAAATAGCTTTTAAGGTTTCATGGCTATTATTATTATGAATTAATTGATTCCATAATTCATCAATATATCTTAGAAGTTTTAATGCCTTGGTATGAATTAAATTATCATAAGTATTAGAAAATTGTCGTGATATAATAGTATCGATCCGAGTAATAATATCATTAGGAGAAAGAACTGATTTAATTCCTAACAATCTCAAATTTGAAAGAAATCTGTTAGAAGATGAGGTTTGTGAAACGCCATATCTGCCAGCAGGAAAGACCTCCTCATCTTCAAAAAATAAATCAACTAGAGTCTTTTCTTCTGGATCAAATAAATCTGTTGGTGGTTTAATAATCTTCACGCCAAATGGTATTTGATGTCGTGACATTTCAAATGTACCAGCAGTTACAAATGACTTTCTTCCAAGAATGTCCTTTAAGTTTGCATCGTAATCGAGCAAAGATTGTAACCGATCGAAAAGCCTATCAATCACTATATATATGTCTTCAGGTGATTGCGATTCGAGAAACGGTATTACATAGTTTTGCCAATAATCAATTACAGTTAATCGAGGAATCTTAATAATATCTTCCAATATATAACTTATGTTTTGTGAATTAGTACTAAGAAATCCTCCCATATTGCTTGGATAAATTATTTTTCCATATGAATTTTCCTCTTCACGGGGCAGAAGACACCAATTCGAATTTCCAGGTAATAATGAAATAGGCAAAATATGATCAATCTCAGTAAAAATTGGAAGATGCTTAATAACTTCAATAAGTTCTTGCGTAAGATGATCTTTGTTGATAAGTCGCAAATAATTAGATAAATGGTCGATGAGTGCTGATGCTTCATGAATTTGTAAATTGTGATTAAAATTCTCCGGAAATGAATTATTAGCTCGAAAAGAAGTCAGAACTGATATAATGTCATTAAGTTTAATAACATATGGAGATATTCTATAAAAAGAAAAGAAAGATTTTTAATTTACTTGATACCATACGAAAAGAAATTATAATTTAAAATACTAACTTATCCCATTCAGAAATTTCTTTAAAATGATTATCCACGAAAGCAGCACCGAATTTTTCGAAAATAGTTGTAAGGTCTTCACTCGTTTGATTCAAAAAAATTTTATTAGGAGTCCTTAATTTCCTAAGAGAAGAACGATTCGTTGGGATTAAATGAATATCTTCAAACTTTGTTAAATCCCAATTTCTATATCTTAGATTATCCCATAATTGATAAATCCATCCACAATGATTCGGCATCTGTATCTCTTCAAAATTTGCATTTTCTGCAAAATTCAACGAGAATTTAATCATATTGGCGATGGCGTATTCATCTAATATTTTTATGTTTAGATACCATACAGAGTTTGCATTATCATACAAACGTTTATATAAACTGAAATCAATTGATTTGTCAACGAATTTATCCAATTGATTTGTGAAGATGTTGCGCTCATCATTTTCATGACTCTTGATGTCATCATCTGGACCAATATATACGTGAGAATTACCAAATTGTGTTAAAGTACCAAGATTCACACAATCCGCTAACGGAATTATTTTTAATCCTTCTAATTCATCAAAATTTTGATCATTTAAATCTTTTAATATATATTCAAACAATAGTAAAATTTCTTTTCTCGACAGTATATTTTCCCATCTATCACGATTGTTATTCAAATAAGTACGAATAATAGAAGGAGAGAAAAACTTGAGAGAGTCTTGGTGTCTAGAATATTTTAACACTTTGATGATAGGATATAGAGTTGATATTACAGGAAATCCAATATTACCAATTATTTTAGATAAATTATAATTGAATAAATTCTCATCTTCAAAATAGCCATTTGAAAGTGAAAGCCAATGAAATTTGGGTTCTTGAAATGAAGGCGTATTATATGAATATGTTGAAACATCAGTTACTGTTCCAATAACATTTGATGAAGAAGGTCCTTTGAATACACAATCGTCAATGCTAAGACTTGCTACGACATTTTGCAATAGATCTTTGCAAAAAAAACTTAGACTACCCGATGTAACTTCTTTAACTATTGGCCAAAATTCGTATAAATCATCTGATTGGATATTAGACCTGAGCTCACGAAGAAATTTTACCCAAGCTTTGGGTAAAACTTTTTCAAATAAATATCGATTCCACTCAACCTTCAAACGCGCTAATGCATCAACCGCCTGAAAAGTTCAATATCCAATATTTAATAACTAAATATAAAAATTTTATTGAAACGTTTAGCAAAGAATTAATTAATTACCAGATCCTCATTGTCTGCCGCCGACCATAATGAACGTCGATTAGTGCTAACCTATTAAAAGGTAATAATAAAAAAAAATTTTTTTTAGTAACATTAAAATCGTAAAACAAATATTCGTTGATTCTTACCGCAAAATAACCATGTACGGAAACGAGGAAAGGCATATCAATGGGAAGAGGTAAAAAGCAAAATAATTTTCCAGTAGCATTTAAATTATTCAAAGGGACAGCCAGACCAACATTAGGGATAAATTTATAATCTCCTATATATTTACCAAACTTCTCATGAAAATACGCTTCGGCTTTGAGTAAATCATCAAGATAATTCAAAATTAACCATGAGCTGATTTCTTTAGGATATCCTTTCCGTTGTCGAGAGAATGATGCGACGTAAGACGTTTCTAGTGGATTATGGTTGTCAAGTTCTTTTGACTTAAGTGATTCCATCATTGGTATAATTTTTTCAACTATCGAACGACGTTGTTCTCTAACATGATCATCAACATTTTCCAACTGAATAGTGTAAAGTAATTCAGGTTCAGTAGTACCTTCTTTCAATTCATAGAAATGAATACGTTCAATATATTTTAAAAATAATAAGCAATTTATGCTTTCTTTTTCATAAAATTTGTGAAACATATCCAAAATTGCTTCAGGTTTATAAACTTTATTGGAAATTTTTGAATCGATAGAATCTTCGTTAGTACGTAGAGGATAACGAAATATAGTTCCCTTGAATGGTTTATCACATGGAATTTTGAATGGAGCAAATTGATCCGGATAGTCTTTTGCTAATTTTTCTTTGACGAAGTCGAATTGAATACCACCATTGAAATACCATTCATGTGGATCAAGGATAATGTATTTATCGCCAGTAATAAAAGAAGGAGAATCGGTAATATGATAAATTGAATTAAATCCGACTCCCATTACTAAGATTAAAAACGTAAATTACAACAAACAAAGTTAATAAAATATATCATTGCTGAGTTTACCTCCGATTTTATCAAATTGATCGCGTTTTTCACTATCAGCTAATTTAAGCAATGATTGAAAATCTTTTTCCTCAAAAGTAGTAGTATTTCTTGATAAAAGCGCAGGACCTTGAAATCTATCAAGTTTCAAATTTGTTCTTTGATAATTATCTACATAATCCGGTCCAAATAAACTTTGTGATGGATATGTATTATGATCCAAAATGAAAACTTGTTCAGTACTTTGAGCATCATCTGAATTCTGAAGAATTTCACGAAGAATTTGTGAGCCATCAGGATATTCATCAAGAATTTTACGTAGACGATGAGTGTAAGGTTCTTTTGGTTTAAATTGTTTTCCTATTGGCATTTTACGAAAAAGAACTTTCAATGATCTTTAGAAATAGTGAATATGAAATGAAAGTTGAATTTTGATTCACGCTATCTATTTAAAAATGTTCAAGTTACACCAGAATGTTATCCACTTTTCATGATACATTTACACATATGGTAAAGCATAACATGATAAATGTCTATTTTCGTAAAAATCACAATTCAGGAGCAGAAAATGATATGATTACATCATCAGTTCACAATAATTGATAAGATTATCAATGAAAAAAAAATTTTTCAATTTGTTCTTTTTTTCTGAAGTAAATTTGTCGATCGCGTATTATACATTACATAATAGAGTTCTCTCCTTAACCAATTACTCCGTAGGAATTGAAGGAAGAAGGAGTGAAGATATTCCCTTTTATAATACAAATTAACGGACGACAAACAATTGAATTTTCGGCATTATTGTTTAGGAAGTTTTAACCTTATGAGGCTGAGCAAAAATCGAAGTGCCCTTTGGTTCTTCCCATTATATTCCGCGTATATAAACCTGCACTTTATCCAAAAAAAGAATGAATGCTTAGCCCCTGAGTAGGGGGTATGAAGCTTAGAACCGGTTATAGATATATTTATCGTTTGTTCTTCAAGAATAGATCTAATATTTGTGGTAGTTGGTGAAATTTGATTTTTGATACCTATTTAATTTAATACAAATTTTATAATCTTCCTTCAATCTTTACGTATCTTACTGTCAAATATTATAAAACTTAAAGTTATGTTTATGAACACTAGTATTTTCCCCGCTTATGACTTTATCTTTTATCAATTACTCTAAACCAGTGATGGCAAATGACCAGGTCATTTTGGTCATTTCGAATGACCTTCAAATGACCTAGTCATTCGGGTCATTTCACTCATTTGTCATTTGAGTCATTTGAATTTAATGTTATATAATTCAGGCCAAATTTATAATCCCGGCCAGAATTACAAATTGATATTATCACGTGAAATACTTTATCCAACGACTGAATTGTATAAATAATTTGGCCAGAATTATGGTGTAATTTTTAAATGACAAGGTCATTTGTCATTTAATATTGAAATGACCCAAATGACACGTGACCAGTCATTTGAGTTATTTGAGGTCATTTGGATCACTAGCCATCACTGAATGAATCTAAGTAGTACAGATATGAGTAAAGATTTTACTAATTTACTAAACATTATTATTCTGCATCACAATTTGACACATTTTAAGGAAAAACGAATCATAGGGGGATGTATATAATTTCTAAAATGATTTTAATTATACTAACATTAGCTAATGATGTAATATCGCGACATTTTTATTAAATTTGAGATTTTATTACAATTATGTCTATTGGTCTAATACCGTCTATTTTTGATATAAAGTGAGATGATGGTATACAGTTAGTATATGTAATATGTTAATAACAGATAATATTATGTCATACAGAAAATCTATTATAAATCGATTTTTTTTTTTTGTAAATCATTACTCGCTTATTTTCTCTTTCACAAAAAATATTAAACTAAAAATTATCGTGAAAAAAAAACAACTATGGGCAGTTTTTTCAATATGGGCAGTTTTCTTGTAAAGCCAATTGAAGATAAAGATACTACTGAAGGTATCCTTCAACAACATGACTTAATATATGTTAGTTCGTCAATGCAAGGTTGGAGAGTAAATATGGAAGATAAGCATATTATTGAGGGCAATATTCCTGAATTTCCTGGTTATAGTTTCTTTGGAGTTTATGATGGACATTTAGGATTAAATACTGTTGAGTATATTAGTAAAAACTTGCATCTTAATATCTTCAAAAAAATCCAAGAAAATGGTGAAGAAAATATTGAAGAAGCTATAAAGGATGCTTTTATGCAAACAGATAATGATTGGAAAGATAAGTGCGATAGTAATGATGAAAGTGGCAGCACTGCAGTAGTAGCTGTGATAACTCCAAATAAAATTGTATATATTGGAAATGCTGGGGATTCACGCGCTGTGATGAGTGTTAGTGGGGTAGCAATACCTTCATCTGAAGATCATAAACCTGAATTAGAGAGAGAAAGATTAAGAATAATTCAAGCAGGGAGACATCCAGGAAGTTATAATTTGTCTCGTGCTTTTGGCGACTTTAAAAAATGTAAGAATAATCCTGATAAAGGACCAAAAGAACAAATTTTCATTGCTTACCCTGATGTGATGATTCATAAAGTTGATACAGAAACTGATTTCTTAGTCTTAGCATGTGATGGAATCTGGGATAAAATGTCATCTAAAAGTGTCATCAATTTTATCAATAAGGAAATTCAAACAAATAAAGATCTGAGTAAAGCTTGTGAAAATTTAATGACTAATTGTTTAGCTAGTGAAGATAATATGACAGTTATCATTATAGGCTTCTTACATGGTTTGGATAAAGAAAAATGGATAGAAAGAATTAGTTCTAGACTTGTAGAAGAATAACTTTATAATTTCATTCAAAAAACACAATTTTTTTTCTAATAAAATTATGAATGAAACGAGTTAAAAGAATTAATACTATTATTTTGTATATGATGCTTATCTTTTAAGTAGTTCCAATAAAATATCTAGCGCTAACAAAACATATATTTTATATATTTTAGAAAAAGGATTTGCCGAATGCAGGCATAAATAAATAAATAGCATATGAACATGAAACCTTAGCTTAAATTCTCATTTTATTAAATCATGAGATTATATAAAATTCTTAAGTTTTGATTTACAGGATTAAATAAGTTTTGGACAACTCACCTATAATTACTTGTTAATAGACAGTTAAAATGTTAAACTTATTATATGTTAACATTTTATTTAAACAAGACTACGAATAAATACACAAAGAAAACTTGTATGGCCACGTTTTAAGATTTGTCGGAGTATAAAATAAATGACATCAGAATAAGTATATAAATGGTTGAAAAAAATTTAAAAAATAAAATAAATTTATAAAATCTCGAATTAAATTTTGCTGATCATTTTTGATCCCAGATCCTTGGGTAAATTTTTCAAAAAAATGATCGCCCGAGCCTCTTATCACATCAAATTATGGGCAAGATTTTCATCAAATTTTCTTCTGTGGAACTTTCATTGTGCAGAGCCAGTTTTTTTTTTTAATTTTTAATTTTACGAACGTAATAGAGAAGATCGTCATGATGATAATATTTTTTTTTAAATTAAAAAATGAAATACAATATTGTTTGAATATTGCATTATCAATGATTTTAACATGTAATTATGAGTTTTTTTGTAGTGATAGTAAGAAATTTTTTTGTGCATCTAAAATATTTATAAATTACACT
>NQWY01005709.1:0-11282 GCA_019425655.1 Rhizophagus prolifer
ACATTTGTAACTAAAAAGAGTTTCCTTTACGCGTAATTATAATTATATATAATTTATAAAATACACATAACAGACGATTTATTTAATATATTGTCTATGTTTAAAGGAGTTTATTAGTTTATTCTCACTATTTAATAAATTTGGTAACAAAATTATTTCAGAAAAAAAAAGATTACTAACTAAACTAGCTTTATTTTTTTGCAGTCCTGATCATTTTTCAATGATCCAATTTTTTCATTTATCATCTGAAACATATAGAAAAAACAAAATAAATTATGTATTGAATATTATAGTAAAACAGTAATGCAAATTACCAAATATATATTTTAGAATTCAATGACCATGTCTCCGAAGGTATTTTCTCCAGAGTATCTATTGACGAAAAAACAGTTACGTGATTAAATACATGGTAGATTAATGCAAATCAATTAAATTTAATTACTTAAGTACTTACGTTATGTATAAAAATCCATCATCATCTTTATGTTCTTCGTAAATACTTGACATAAGAGCAGCTGTGGGGGGAAGAACTTCGTCCACAAAAATGAAGATCGCTTTCTCAGGGCTCAATTTAATACGTTTACGAATAACGTATACAAACTGCCCTACAGTAAGGTCAGCTGGGACAAGGTATTTCTTTTTATCAATTGTGGCGATGTCTGATTTTTCTACTTTCTCACAAATAACCTATTGAACATAATCAAGGAAAATGAGATATATTGAATTCAGCATGCCGGACCTTGTTTTTTGTTTGCGTAATTAATAATACTTACAGGAATTCTGTCAGGATATTTTTGTCGAATCCTTTCTGCTTCAGCCTTACGTTTTTCTAAATAAGTCAAAAAATAATTCAATGAAAGTTAAGAATATTACAATTAAAAAACGATAAAAAACATACCAAAAGGGTGCTCGTCCTTAAATTTTGACCTCATATTTGTTTGTTTTAATATTACTAATTTAACAGAAACAGAAAATTTTCAAGACAGCAAAAATTAGAGCTTTGGTGTTAAAAAAGAGAGGTTGGGACAAGGGGTATTTATAAAGCTTTCAGATGAAACATCCGGAGTTGGTTGAACCGATTTGTCAAGCTGCGCCCGCGTAATTTTCATCAAATCATTCGTCAAGCATGCGTAATCCTTCTGCGCATTAAAGGTCCTATGACTAATTGGCTATGACTCATAATACAAAATCACTTATCGAATCACAGCCTTCGCAGAATTACATTGTATGCTGCGGAATGTCTTACGTACACAACGTACACATATGGTTTCTTTCGACAAATAACATAAAATCACAAGATAAAGGCTTAAAAGCTTAAAAGAAAACACTTTATTTTGGTATGTAGAAAAATTGAAAAAAAAAAATAACAAGGCGTAATACAATTATGCATATCTATTAAATGTACCTCTAACTAAATAACTTTCAGTAACAGTACCATCTTTTTTCTTTGAGTAAATAGATTGTATGGCTTTTGATTGTTTGGTTTTAGCAGATGTATTAACCAAATGTTCTTGAACTTTTTGGTTAACAACTGCAGCAACACTATTACCACCAATTCCACTATTACTATTAACACTTGAACTACCATTAGTGGCAACGTTTACTTCCGATTTTATTAATGGTTTCTTTAAAGATGATTGTTTTGAGTCTTCTTCATTGTCATTTTCTCTTTTTCGTTTATTATTAGGCGCAGTAGATGATGATGGTTCGGCTGTCAGATCTTCACTAGAATCTTGTTTTGTTATAGTCTTATTTTTCTTTTTCTCTTTCTTTTCTTTTGCTCTTGTTTTTCTCTCTTCTAAAGCGATCTTTAATTTTTCTTGCTCAGCGGGACTTGGATTTAAAGTAATAATGTTATCCTGTTTAAAAGGTTTCCCGCACTATGATTCAGAAAAGATCAGCTAAGATTGAATTTACAGAATAAAGTGCGAAACAAAAAAAAACATTATTATCGTTTATTATTAATCTTACCTGTATACAAGTAGAACTTGGTACTTCTTTTAAACCTTGTTCAGAAAATACACAACCGCAAGTATTCAAATAAACAAATTTTAATTTACCATTCATTTCTTTTAGGGTAATGGGACAAACAAATCTAGATACCATTCCTTGATCAAAATGCGCTATACTAGCTCCATTGGTTTCTTTAAATGCTGGATTAGCAGCAAGTTTTAATGGCTTAACATCCTATATTCGATAGTACAGTTAACATTCTGAATATCACTATATAAGAAATAAAGCAATAATAAAAATTTCATTAAATACCTTCATGTTGGAAATATGAGAACAGATTATGTCTCCATCACCATATGCATTCTTATTTAACAAATACTCTATAATAGCATCTTTATTATATAGTTTACCTAGCGCACACGCAACAACAGGATCTTGTAACAGTTTCTGAAAAAATACAAACAAGTTAGACAAGGACAAAATCAAAACTAGAACAAAATTATTTTCCTAATACCTTAGATAGAGCACAGTAAAACCAAGTAGCTATTTTCATTGCATTTTGATCTGGCCTAACTTCTTTTTGTTTTTCTTTAACGAGTTCAATACGTTTAGGAATTGAGCCTCCGTCGTTACCCATTGTTTGTGATAATAATAAGGAAGGAAAAAGTTTAACAGGACAGAATTTAGAAATAATTTATTTAAATAATGCAGGACAACTGGTGAATTTCATCTCACGTGTTAGGCGTGATGTTTTTATTACTAATCCGATTACTTAAAAAATATTCATGTTAATAATGTTTATAAATTACGATATTTTTATATCAATTACGTTACATCACTAATCCTTTATCATTATTTTTTTCTAATAATAATGTACAAAATGATTCTATTGGCTTTGATCATCTCTAATTAAAAAAGAAAATATTATTGACTTTCTTGTCTTTTTAGCTACGAAGTTGTTGAAGTAAAAAATGCATATAACAAAAAATACCTAAATAAATCATTTGTTAAGTGAAATAATGCGTAAGCTTAAAATTAAAATTAACTTCGGCCTCTACGCTTTCTTTTCTTACTATATGATACAGATGATGATGATGAACTTCTCGTTGACGATCCGCTTGAGGAACTTGAATCACTATCGCTTTCTGAACTTGAACTGTAACTTGATGATGTTGCTGAAGTATCACTGTCACTACCGCTAGAGAATCCTGATGATGATGACGAAGAATCTTCCGAATCTTCCGAAGATGATCTTTAACAAAGATTTAGATGTTAATATTTTTAGTACTTTTTAATGAAAACTTATAATAAACATACTCGTCCTTGCGAAGTGCAAGCTCTTTCCTATTTCAATTATAATTTAATAACTTTAATTTTAAAACTGGCTGATAATTAATCGTTCAAAGAACTTTATTTATTTACTTTGATTTAAATTCATCTGGAAGTTCAATAGATATAGGTTTCAAAGGTTTTGTGAGCTGCTGCGTTCTAGTTGGTCGAGCTTTATATGTTGGAGTGTTCTTACATTCGTACGTCTAAAAATCAATTAAGATAAATATAAATCATTTAAGTATATTTTAAAAAAACATAGATAATTACCCAATGGCCAGTTTCTAAGCATTTTTGACATTTCGTGTTAGCCGAAGGTTTTGATTCTGTACTAGGATATCTAAAAATATTTTTTAAGAAAAATACTAACATAAACTACCTTGAACGCATAATATCTTACCTACGTCCGGTATATCCTATTTTCTTCATAGTTTAATTGTTTTAAAATTGAATATTTTTTTTTTTGAATATAAACTTTAGGGATTCCTATAAAAGCAACGAAGTCTTTTCCGGGAAAATTGCGTATTAATATCAATATTTATGCACGTGATTTAAGTATAATGTAAAACGTGATTAAAATTGAAATGCAAAAAATCCGAAATTATTTTATTTTATGTGCACAATTTAAGATTATATAAAATAGTTGATATTAGAGTATTTATACAATCTATTCATTCATACATTAATAAATATGAATATGTACTATATTATTAGAATAATATTTATATTAATTCCGCATCCTCCAAAAATCGATATTCGAATCTGAATGTTGATAATATACAACTTTAATTATTATCATGCATATAATTATTAAGTTTACAATTTTTGAATTACTCACCTAAATTCTGTCTTCTTTCGTTGACACCAAGCACCTTCGTAATCAAAATAAATGTACGTGCCTTGCTCGTATTCGTCCGTAATAGCTTTTGGTTCTTCGTGTCTTTGGAACCATGTCAGATATTTTTTGTGAAACCTCCATGACTGTTTTTTTAATTCTCTTGCAGCAAGATACCTTTGTAATTACAAAGAATAAATTATTATATAGTAAATAATTGTAGCATAATCTATAAAAGGATGAAACATACTGTTGATAAGTTCCTTGTTGATAATAAAATATAAAAAAGAGTGTATCGAGGTCAAATTTCTCGAATAATGCTGGATTATCAAATATCTGTGGTGGACTCTGTGGATAGAAACCCGATGTGGGATATGGATTACGTGGCGCGTAATACTTGGGTCTAAAATAAAAACTTGCAAATAATTAGAGAAAATATATTCTCTCTGTTCGACGAATAGAATAATAATTTACCTTTCAGAGTCCAAGCTTTCTGGAACATATTGAAGACTGGCATCTAGCATTTGTTGAACATGAAATCCATCTTCTTTGCCTAAAACTATCTAAGTTAAAGTACTGTAAAAGGCGTGATGTAGTACCCCGCTGCTTACATTTCTCTTCGGCTGCCTCATATGATTGTACTAAATCTGCAAGTGCAGCTGGTATCCGACTTTCTGAAGACGAAGATCCTTGGTTAGAGGAACCTTCTTGTTTATTTTGTTCAGACGTGCTAGTATCTGATGATTGTATAGGCTATTGAGTCAAACCTGTATAGTAGCTGTTTGTATTCCAGATATGCTCTCACGAGTTTGTGATTGCGACTGTGATGACAAAGGATTGGCTTGTTGTTGAAGAATAGGTTGCAAAAGAGACGTTGATGCTTGATTTTGCTATTTAAAAAAAAGGACATTAAAATATACATAACAGCAGAAAAATCGCATTATAGAAATAATAAATAACCTGTATATCATTAGGTTGTGAAAATTGCTGCTTGCTGATATCAACGAAATCATGTGAAATATCAATTCAAACCTTTTTTAGTATCGCCAGCAGACTGTGACTGTGTTGGTAATTGTGAATGTGGAATCGGTTGCGTTGTTGTCGGTGGCGGTTGAGGTTGCGATACCGATGGTGCCACTATGTGTAGTACATAAATTAATGAAATAGATAATTTATTATATACAGATGAAGATAATTAATTACCTTGTTTTGTCACTGCTGCTAAAGTTCGTGTTTGTCCTGAAGTAGGTAGTGCAGCTTTTGCCTGAGAGAATGCTATTGTTGTGGGTGGCGGAGACTGAAGATTGCTAACAGTCGTAGTGTTTGAAAGCGTAGGTACGGGAGTTGGTAATGTAGAAGTTTGCACTGATGTCGTAGGAGTTGGCGTTGAAACCAGTTTAGGCTTGTCTATAAAGTAAAATATACAAAATTTAATCACTTATCTTCAATAACGATAAAGTTTTAAATACTCATACCTTCTTCCTTTGTTCGAGGAGCAGATTCAAAGGTAGTGAAATTGTCTATGCAAAAAAGTTAGTCATACGCGGGTCATTAAATTTTTTCGTTTATATCAACAAAATCAAACTAATAAAAACATCGTACTTATTGACGGAACAGACACTGGAGTTTTGGGCGCAATTCTTGATGTGGGTGAAGTTGAAGGACTTGATAGCTATTTGATAAGTATAGTATTACAATATATACAAGCGGAAATTTAGAACTTCCTTGCCTATCGTTTTTATATATTCTGTTCTTGGCTAAAATAAAATATAAAATATCGATCCTTGCCTCCTTTTGTGGTGTTCTTGGCTCTGTATACGAAATACCTAAAATATATAATATATTTAGATAGCGAATTCTTTATAATAATGATATGATGAATAAATAATATTTTACCTCCATCAGTTATGGAGTCATGACTACTATGATGATCGTCATTTGCAATACCCCATAACTCCTCCTCCTCTTCAAGATTCAAATCATCGTATATGTTTTCATCTTCGGCAAAGTCAGGTTCCTTAAAAATATCAAATAGTGAATTCAAAAACTTCAAAAAATATTAATGTACAATAAATATACCGACTTGATTACTTTCAATGTAATAATTGATATCATCTTTGATTTGATTAACCTTAAAAATTATATACGATTAGTTATGATACAAGAGTTAAATATCATTTCTTTATATCTTAATATATACCTTCTCTGGAGGAATATTACCATTTTCTAATAACCGCAATATTAATTCTAGTCGATTGACATGCCACTTATGTCTTTCTATAATATTTTCCACTTCACCCAATCGTTCAACTTTCAGTGAATCCTTCCGACTTTTTTTCACAACACTTTGTAATTGTTCAACTTCAGCTTCAGCGGATTCAATTTGTGTGTTTAAAGCTTCAATTTGATTTGATACCCATTCACAAGTTTCCATTTTTTCTTTTTCTTTTGGATCCATTTTTGTTGACTGTTGTAAGCCTTCTTTCGAGTATGCCTTTGTCTTCATCTCTTTCTCGCACGCTTTGAATTTTTCCATTTGCTAAATATGAACGTAATTTTTTTTTGAAAAAAAAGTAAGCATGTGGTCATAATTCTTTGAATTCGGATCAAAGATAAATAATTCTCGTTTACATGTTCTATCAGGCGCCTGTTTTCAAGAAGTGCCCGCTTATCTTTTATATCATTTGAAGAAATCCATGTTTTTATTTGATCTCGATGTCTTTGAAGCTTTTTGATTTCTTTCTTTAAATCCTGTTCTAATTTTTCTTTTTGATTAGAATTTGCTGTTGCATGAATTTTATCGAAAATTCCCTCAAAAGTTTCGACTCCTTCTGCAACTTTTTTGAGAACACGATCGATCTCGGCTAAAATAAAACATTTAAGAATGAAATATTAAAAAGAAAGAGATTGTCTCCAACTCTACATAACCATAGGCCCATAGGCTAGAAGCTTAAGAACTTACTTTGTAGCTTTCTATTCGCCATAATGTAACAAAATATTCAAAAAAAAGGATTAAAATAATTAAATAGAAATCTATTCTGTGATGTCGTCCTAGATTAAAAAACAATTACATTTAAGTCACGTGTAGCGTATGGATCCGTTGATCAAAATATGAGTTGGCAAACAAGTGGAAATGATGAGTCGTAAAAGATAAGAAATTATTATATTTATTAAATTTATATTTAATTGTTAGAATACTACACCTATTTATTGTATATCAATAATAAATGACCTTTACAAATGGAAAATATATGCAAGTAAGTTGAAAAAATTATATCAAATTACATTTTCACGATCATACTTTGAGAAATGAAAAGGTGTGTCTTTGAATTTTAAGGACAAAAATACAAAATATATATGCATTCCCTCTAACAAAATCTACTAGAAAATGAATACTTTTTCCCGATCTTTATGAAGAAAAAACCCACACCATATAATATAACTAAATAATGTATTAAAAAAAAAAGAGTTACAATAAATTGTGATATAATAATGTTCACTGCGAAGCCAATTTAAAAGCATACATGCTAAATCAACAAATAAATTGTAACAAAACAGTGGATTCAAATTATTTAACAACGATTCCATATTCCTTACCAAATTCCACCCTTCAATATTACCTAACAGCAACCTCCACTTTGTTGTTGTGGCACTGATGTACCTGGACCAACTTTAACGGTTTGCTTCTGAGTTCCCGGAGAGACAGTTGTTGTGCCCATTCTGTTAAAGAAATAATGTTAGCTGACTCTAGGAATATACCTCGGAGAGGGTTTCGATTTGTATTCAAAAGAAAAAAAGTTTCAGCAACTATTATACCTGTCTTTAATTTGTTTAGCCATTGTTAAGAAAGCTTGTTCGACATTCGTAGCATTCTTGGCAGAAGTCTCCAAGAATGGAATATTCAATTGCTCGGCAAATTCCTGAATGAAGGAAAATTTTAATTTAATGAAAACAAAAGAATGAGGCATACTCAAATTTCAACAAGTTGAGTTTGAAAAGCACCTATTCTACTACTTTTTTATTCGTCAAATCACTCTTATTTCCAACTAACAATTTATTAACACCTTCACAGGCATAACGGTCAATTTCCTGAAGCCATTGCTTCACATTGGCAAAAGTATCTTGATCAGTAACATCATAAACAACAATGATTCCATGGGCTCCGCGATAATAAGAAGAAGTGATTGTACGAAATCGTTCTTGTCCAGCAGTATCCCACTAAATACATTATACAAATTGTTAATCGCCATACTATATTTTGAAATATCATTATTATGAATACATACAATTTGTAACTTAACGGTTTTGCCTTCAAGATCAATAGTACGAATTTTCTAGGTATTGTAAAAAAAAACAAGTCGCTATTAGATTATCATACGCGTTTGATATTTCTTTCATTCATGGTTTACGTTCACTTACAAAATCAACCCCAATAGTACTAATATAACTCTCTGTATATGTATCATCGGCGAATCGAAGTAGCAAGCATGATTTGCCAACCCCAGAATCGCCGATCAACAGAAGTTTAAAGAGGTAGTCACTACAATTTATTAATAATAGTAAAGAAATAAGAGTTAAATTCGTTATAAAATTAACAATACTAGGCTTATGTGCTTATTCGTTTCAAAATGGCGCAGAATAGCAACGAGATGATGACAAAAATAATAACCAAGCGTTGAATATAAAAGATAACATTAGTACGAATTTTATGACGCTAACAGTTGATTTACATTACAAATCAGCGTTGTCAATTCGCACCTATGTTAAATAGCTTGATTTTCTCAAGGTCATCCCTCCTTCATAAACCTAGTTAATCCATTGCGGTTCAAAATGTTTTAATCTCACTCTAAAATCGAACAAAACAACTCCTACGCAAAAGTTGCAAAGGAGAACCTTACTTACTATTCTGGATTCATGTTGTTAGTTAAATAGCAAGTAAAAAAAAGGAAATTAGAAAAGAGATAGAAGCAAAGAAGTTAAGTTGGCCGGGAGAGAAAGAGTTTGTGTTAACTACTAACTATGTGGTCACGATAAGAAAGATAACTGTATATATATGAAACCACTACCCCGTTATACCTTTGAAAAACCGTTAAAAGAAGGGAGGAGGGAGTGGCGATGTCGTGATTAGATATGACGTGTGGCGAAGAATAGCGAAGCCGCATGACTGGTGATTGGCGAGTGAGTTAACTCATGTGATTAAATTAATCGTCAAAAAGGCGATGCCGTCATTTCTTTCCACAGGATTCTTTGATTTTTTGACATTTACTAAAATTAGAATTCATCATCGCAAATCATATAAACGTAATTACTAATTATGTACCAATAAGTAAATAATGGCCTGGACTTCATTTGTCTCAATTTTTTTTAAAGGATTTTTCTTTTTATGGGAATGATCGAAATATCATAATTTTGCTGGCACTATAAAAATTAATTCGGCTGGTTTTGAACAAATGTTTGATCTTTGTCTTATCGTTATCTGTTTATGATATCATAAGTTATTGATCTGATAAAAGATAAAATTATCCGTGCGCGATGGGCTAAAAAAAGTGATGGACATTGTAGCACAGTAATATAGAGTTTTGGTTTAAGTTGATGCAAATTCTTTTTAACTCTTCTTTTTTCCTCATATATGTAATATGTCTCAACCATTATATTATGATGCTTGTGAAGCTTCAACTTCATTGAAAACGCTCCGTATTGCCAACATATTATCTTTTATAGCAAGTTTTGTCGGCAGTACTTATGTTTATATTCTTGACCCAAAAGCTAGAGAAATTACTCATAAATATAACAACATTTTTTCTCCTTCCTTAATTTTGTTGGCAATTTTGTGGCCTATAATATACTTATTAAGATTCGGGTTTGTTTTCTATATTCAATTTAGCAAAGTTTCTATAATTCAAGAAGTTGTGACTGAAAGTATTGGCTGGTTATTTACTTTGGCTAACCTTTTTATGCTTGGCTGGTTGTGGTTTTTGGTTCGTACAATATTTAAAATGAAGCAATTAAAATTATTTTTGATTAATGAAACTTATTTTTTTTTATAATTTGTATAGTTGAAACAGAACTTTGTAGGAAGTTCATTTTTTGCTACATTGACCCTATTAGTAGTCAGTCTTGCTCATTATAGACTTACTGTAGATTATCCTCCAAATGAACTTCCTTCTTTACAAGCCAAGAAAATATACTTTTTCGTTCATGTTCCATTTGCATTGTACGCAGCATTTTCATGGTTGGATTTATTTCATAATATTTATATGGCAATATTAAAATCAAACCATGAAGAAGCTTATGCTTTACTAGGAATTTTATGCGTTCTGATTTTGGGGATTGTTGGACTTGCGTGGACTGTTACTGGTTTATTTAGTAACTGTCAAAGAGACGGACTTTTTGGTCTTACCATGGCCGCGTAAGTTTTCTAATTTATTTAGGCTAACAAATATAAAGTAATAAATGTTAACTTTTTTTCTTATTTAGATGTTTGATCGATATTGCTGTTAGAGAATGTAATATACTGTATTTATCAATTCAAGCCTCATTGTTAGCTGGTTTGATTTTTTCATCTTTTTTATTTTTTTATGTTACTTTTGGATATAAATTAAAATGTGCTTTTAGCTCCAAATGCCCTTTGATATATGCTCCAAGGGAGCAAAGGCAACCTTTGATATCATAATTGCAAAAGAATTTGCAGGAGCTGGATGGTTATTTCAAATTAGCATTATTTTTTATTTTTCAAAAAATTTATTTTATCGATTAGATAAATTGTAAAAAAAAAATTTTTTTTTGTAAAAAAGAAATAAAGTATTTATAGAATTAAGAGATTTATTTATATTGGAACGCGTGTTGCAACATACATAATATATATAGTCGCGTAAATGAATGCAAATAACCATAAAATATCTTAAGTTGTTAAAACGCGTAGATCAGCCACTGCCAAGACCTTTATGTAACTTCTGTATAGACGAGATTGGTTAGATTAACTTTCCTTTTTGGGGTTTTGATAAATTAACTTAGTTTGACAGTCATTGAGAAAACTACTTTTTTTCCTGAAATTTGAGCGTAAAGGTGAGAAATGGACCCTAGACCTTTACCGCCTGGTTTTATTTCTCAATATGATCAAAATACGCAACGTTATTATTATGTTGGTATGTAATAATGTGAATTA
>NQWY01005717.1:0-10270 GCA_019425655.1 Rhizophagus prolifer
GAGAAAAAAAAATGTATAAAAAATAGAACTTATTTAATACAGTAAATTATTAATATTATCTAATAATTTGATTTAAATCTAATTTCAGATCAGGTCAAATTTAAATAATCGGATCAGTATCTACTTTTTAATTTTTTTATATTATCAATTGTAATTCACTTTATTATTTTCACAGGATTTTTATAGTTGAGTGAAATCAATTTTACAACTTTCACTATCTGATCCATAATCAATTTCTTCATTATCTTCTTCTTGGATTGTATTATTTGCATCTCTTATTAAATTATTATCTTCATATGTTCCTTTCCAATTTTTAATATCTCTAAACCATTCCTCTTTACTTTTTCCATTAAGTATTCCAATAGCAATTATAGCAATATTATCTCCATAATTTTTATATTCCAATTTTAATTGATCAACCATACACCATTTAACAAATGCTTTGCAAGTTTCTTTTAAACAATCATCTACATTTGGTGAATCTTGTTTTTTGGCAATTTGTATAAATTTTGAAACATAATGCTCAGATGTCAATCCTTTATCATTCTCCCATATTCCTATTAATTAATAAAAAAAATTTTTCTTTATTTCCAATGCTTAAATATTTTTCATAATGATTAAATTCTAAATTCTTTTACTAACCATCTGAAGCAATGAGAATCAACTTCATGTCTTCATCAATTACGAAACTGTTTACATCAGGTTTGGCTAAATTATTAAAAACTCAATTACGCACACATATATTCTTACCCGTAACAGGAGGTTTATCTGAACCTAATTTAAAATGATAATCTCCAAAACTACGTGAAGTGGCTATATTCCACTTTTCACCTAAAATAATTATATCATTAATATATTGATCTAGTTAAAAAATAATAAAAAGATTAATTAATTTTACCATTTAAAAATCTCCCATTCAATATAAATTTCTTATTTCCAAATTCAGTCTTTATAACATAAGTTGAATTATTTTTATTTATTCCTATTCGTTCTTGTTCTGAAGTTGAAGTTTGAAATAAATTATTCATAAATTTAAAATACCTAAGGAATTAGTCCAATCACGATCAACAGTTTGAAAGAATACTTTTCCATCTTTACAAATCACAGCACGAGAGTCACCAAGATTAGCCTGATTAATAATTATTAAATAAGTATGTTTTTAAATATAGCAAGAACATTGCAATTAATACATACGATATAGATGTTCTTATTGTTCCTTAACATGATAATCGCTGTAGAGCCAACATTTTCTGGAAATTCTTTTTTTTTTATTAAAAAATGTTCTGAAAAAAAAGGAAAAAATATCAATTAGTAGATTTGTAAATTAATTAATTACAAATAATATTACCTTTGTCAGCTTTTTCGAAGCTCCTAGACAATATTTCTCTAATGGTGCCATTATTATTTTTTAAGGCCTTTTTAATTACTTCCGGTAGATAACCCACACACTCCTCCGCAACTTCATATCCTTTAAGAAAAGAATCAATAATTGTTATATATTAAGCAAGAGAAAAGCATATAAAGGTTATCTTTTATATTTACCCCCTTTTTTTATTCCAGTTCTAGAATCTCTACCTCCATGACCATCATAAACTGCGAAAAGTTCATATGTTTTATTTTTCACGGTAAAAGCTGAAACGCCTACGTAATCTTCCATAAAACCGATAGGCTCATCTTAGCAAAAAAGAAAAGAAAATATATTAGATAATTAAAATAACAATAATCATCATTTGAATGAAAAATTGCAATTAAAAACCTACATAGAGACAAGAGTCCTGACGTAGATACAGCGGTGATAAAAAGATCTTGAATATCATCATATTTATAAATTTTCGCATTCGCGGGTGCACTGATGGGACTCGTGATGGCACATTCCTCTACTGATTTTTTAATAGGTATGTCCGACATACCTTTAGAAGATAAAAAAGACTTTTTATTTATAAGTTTTCGAACGTTCTGCATGATACCTTACGGTTAAATATAGGAAAATTGTTGAAACAAAAAAGAGGTGGAACGAGTTCCTTTTTATATTATTTACAAATATACTAAAGAATTAAACCAAATTTTGTTTAATAACAGTACGTACAATAATAATTACGGTAAGTGATCTCTTTTCATTTATAAATTAGAAATAATCGTATGGTAAAGTCAAAATATTCCAAAAAAAATTTCTTTTAATTCCTTATTTTGCTGTATATCAATTTCATATCGAGTTAAAAAAAAAATTTTTTGTTATTGAAAGAATAAAAGACAATAAAGTAAGAAGTACGACATTTTTTGCAACAAAGCCATATAAGTTTACTTTGGGCGTACAATATTTGTTTGTATTACTAATTATTACAAATATGTAAATCAGTCAATCAGCTGATACAAAAATTATTTTAAATAAATTTTTCGTAAAATAAAAATTAATGGAAGTAACAAACAATGAGAGAGATAAAGGTTCCTGTACGACCTCAGCAGAGATAAATGGAGATGCACTTTATTCATTTCCTTCTTCGTCATTATTACCACCAGAAATTCTTGTAAACATATTTAGTTTTTTCTCAGATTCAGTTAAAGATTTATTAATATGCGCGCAAGTTAATCAAACATGGCACCATATAATTACATCATTTTACATATGGCGTACAGTAAAATTTAATAAGTTCGAAACATTTTTGAAATTTCATGAAATATTACAGTTAATAACGAAGACGAGAAGAAATCAAGCGTTAGATAATTGGAGTAGATTTGTAAAAGCGTATTTGAACGTAATAAAATCTTCCAATTCAATAACCTCTGTAGGGACCCAAATTTCTTTTACAAAACCGACTTATTTTCATTCAACAAAATTTTATGGACATTTTGTTAAAAAACTTGATTTATCTGGAATTCATAGAAAAAATCTTATTACTGAGGAGATGCTTCGTGATCTTTTTCCAAATATACCGTATCTTGAGAATGTTAATTTTTATAATTGTTATACAGTTACTGATAGAGTAATTGAAAAACTAACGAAGTCATGTCCCCATTTAAAGAAATTAAAATTATTTGGGTGTACAAGTCTCACGAATCGATCTTTGTATTGGATTGAAATGAGGTGTTCGAAACTTACTACGTTAAATATAGGGTGAGTAAATATTTTTAAATTAGTTATTTTACATAAAAAATTATTTTTTCCGTTTTTTGATCTTTTTTTTTTCTTTTCCTAGTTTTTGCGTTATTATCACTCCAGATGCGTTACAAAGTTTGGTAAATAGATGCGAAGAACTCACATCGCTCACAATATCCCATTGTTTAAATACTCGAGCAATTTCTTTAATCCCTATGGTAAAAAAACTTCAAGGATTACGAAAATTATATATGCAATCCATCTTTACATCCGATTTAATTGTCAAAAATATTATTTCACAGATTCCAAGTCTACGTAAATTGGATTTGGGGATCAGTAGTCCAAAACTTACCGACGAAACTACAAATATAATTTCACAACATTGTCCAAATCTTGTTTACCTTTCTTTATCATTTAGTTTAATTACAAAGTTAGGTTTAAGAAATATCGGGCGAGGATGCAAGAAACTTTCATTTATTGACTTAAGTGGATGTTATTTAATCGATGATGAAATATCTGATTTCTTAAATTATTGTCCTCAATTAAAAATTATTTATCTTAATTATTTATTACAGATATCAGGAAAAAGTTTTCTTTCTATAATCAAATCGAATCAAATAGAATACGCTTCATTTACTAGTAGCAAAATTTTGGAAGTAATTTCATCAAATGATTTACCTTCTTCTTTTAACGAGGAAAGATCTTGCTCTAAGATTAAAAAGATAATATTAGATAATTGTGAAATTTCAGATAAGAATTTGAAACAAATTTCTTATTGGTGTAAAAATTTGGAATATTTAGATATCAGTTTGGTTTATGATATAGATGATAGGGTTATACAAGATTTATGTGATCAATTAGAAAATTTGAAGGAGGTTATTGCAAAGAATTGTTATGGAGTAAGTGTAGCTATGTGTAGCTATGCAAGATAATTTAAGTAATCATCAAAGAATTAAGTTCACTTTCTAAAAGTAATTTTGGATTCGAGAAATGATTGAGAGGGAGATTATAGTATTTATAGTATTTATTTATGTAAGGGATTTCACGCGCACGTCATCCATATTTTAATAAAGATGAAAGGAATTTTTTGAAGAATTTGTCTCGTTAGTTTATGTTCATCGGTTTACTAAAAGGATTAAAAGAGATTTAACACGCGTCAATTTAATATCCCACTATGTCGATAAACAAGTACGAATAAAAATTCTATAAAATCTAACGAATGGCTAATTTGTAACGAGAAATAACTTGGATCAGATTGTTCAGACCAGAAAGTAATTTACAAAAAGAATTGGTCGTCTCGTCAATTTTATCAAAATCGACACGACAGGTCGTGATCCGAGAATCCGAGAATCTGAGAATCCGAGAGTAGGTCTTATTCTTGAATTGAAACCGATATTTTCCTTACTCCACTGACTCCACTGATATTTTTTAAGAAATTCGTATTGATATCATCGGCGCAAAAGAAGTTTGATCTGATTCGAGCGTCGTGTCTTTTCATGTATGATTTAAACAACATCTTGGTAGACCAAATATAATTTAAAATGACGTGATATTCTCTTTTTATGATAAAAATTTTGTCTGAATTATTAAATAATTATTGAAGCAATTTTTTAAGATTATTTAGATATTTGGCGTTGAAACTTGGAAGCATTAAGAAAGGATCAAATTACTTTTGTACAAACTCTGGAGTATGAAATTGAAGCGTATGAAGAAAATGTTTATAGAATCTTGCTGATGGATCTGCTACTTACCTGGAACTTTTATCAAATTTTTTCGCTTCACAACTTGTAAAATTTTTTCTTCCGCTTAAACATGTACGCTGGTAGAATTATTGAGTAAGGGACGTCATTATAGCAGTTTTGGTGCTAGTATAGTGTATTATTATGGGAAACACGAATAATTTTTTCTTCTCGCACTTAATGTATCCTGTGATTATTATGTGATGTGAGTTTTTGTGTTAGTTTTTTAAGAAGGGTTTCTTTTTAAAAGAAAGAGAAGAGGGTTTTGTTAAGGAAAGAGGGATTGTGTTAGTTTAAAAGTCGCGACTAAATATCGAGATATGAAAATAATGAAAGTGTTATTCGAAATAATAAATGTGTGAAATTTATATGATTTTTTTTTGTTAATTTTTTGATGTTAATTTTTGTGCTAAATTTGTAACTGTAAAAGCGCATTTAGATAAGTAACAACAAATCTAGTAAAGTGTGTTAGAATTTTTATCGCAGTAAACTGAAATTGTGCTCTTCAGGATGGAAAAATGTGCTAGTTTCACGTTATTTGTGTTAGATTCTTCCAACTGTAAAACGCATCTAGACAAGTAAACACGATATCAAATGAATGTGATATTTTTTGTTAAAATTTTGCGTGAGAATTCGTGCTAAGATCTTGAGGCGAGAAATTTCTTGGTCTGGAACGCTCTAATTATTACATGACCTTTAATCGGCCGGAGACTACTCGAATGCCTTGATAAGGGTATAATATAATTAAATCATGTGCTAATAGTAAGGGAATTGAAAATATATGAATCTATAAGAATAATATAACATGGAATAGACAGACAGTATGCCATGCCCTTAGCTAATAAGAATATTTGTAAACGTTCAACAAAATGAATACTGTAGAAAGCAAAGCATGCTGCGTTAAGACAAAGACTACGCCCGATTCCAAATGCGCAACAGATAATTCCACATACACAGATACAGTGTTGCGTTATATGTGATTCAGTTAATATAGTAAGCATCTATGCATATACTGTACAAAGGAAGTATCAGGTGAGGCAGCCACGAGTAGAGAAAGAAAGAAAATTTCTGAACGGGAAAGGAAGCAAGCATTTAATTAATCATCACAACTTAAATCATCCAGGTATTCAAAAAAAAAAAAATACTTTATTTAATACCAAAATATTAGCTATGGAACAAGCAAAATTTATTTTATTTTTATTTAATGTCAAAGGCGAAATCTGTCCAATGATGCAATAACAGCTATGACATTGCATGAATTTTACCTTTATAATTTGATCAATAGAAACGGTCGTAAAGGCATGATCTGTCCAACATTAAAAAAAAAGAAAGGACCACCCGCTAAATAAATTACATGAGGAGATTAGAAATAAGCTTCTTTTCCGCTTTTGTTGGTACTAGCACCTACAACTCACCTTATTTCTCATTAACCCCAACAAGGTTGTCAGAGCCGTAACTAATTTGCTACCGTAGCTCGCCGAGAATGGTCACGTGATTTCGATGATTTTTTTGATGATTTCTTTTTTTGGGAACGGAGATATCCTTCGTGTCCTTCTTAGATTATTATTTCTTGTCAGGCTTAGATTTGGTCTTGGCTGAGGAGTACACTTATTTTCGTTTCCTTCCCGAATTAGCTTTCGCTAATTTTTTCTTTTTTACCTGAACGTACGTATTCTTGGGCTCTTGGCCCAACAGAATGAAGCATTATCGATGATGAATTCGGAAGTGAGGGTGTTTATATAGCAATAAGGCCAGGAACTTTTAAATTTTAAAGTCACGTTTAATAATAAAGATACAGGAATTATCTTTAAGAGGGTAGACAAGGACCACGTTGATCTTCGTGATTTAGACTAAGATCGTGAACTTTTTGAATTATCCAGAAGTTCGCCTAACTAATATCACTATAGTTGAAATTAGGATTTAGAATATTCTTATAATAAAAAAGCAAATGAATTTTGTGAAGAATATTTTGTTAATTTTCCTTATAGTAAAAAAATCCCTTTTCCTTTTTTTTTCTATCATATTAAAATAAAAGGATAAAAAGGAGTGCGAGTTAGGATTAGGTTAAAATTAGACAAAAGCAAGGATATAAATTAGTTGAAAAAAAAACCTATCATATAATTTTGTGAAATTGTCTGAAATATCTCAGTAGCCATAATTAGTGAGTCCAATGAGTAGCTTTGTAGACAGTGTTATGAATACTTTATGAATTATAATTTTTAGGATGATATATTTTTCTGAAATATTATATCCTCTGACAATCGTTCTATAATGTGGGTATATCATGTGACGAATATGTGCCCCTAAATTTTTTGTGTAATAACTAAACGTGTGAAGAATTCAATTTAAATTTTTAATGGAACTGGGCTTTATTTTGTTTTCAAATCTGCATAGTTCAGAGTATCAATAAAGTAGTTAGTCACGAAATATGATCAAAATTGGGATATTTTTTACCGAAATGGATGATCAATTCATTTATATTCACGTGCGACGAAGCTTGAAAAACAAGAAAATTCTGATGTTGGTGCAACGATTATTTTCTATGATTTATTATTAACACTAACTTACGAGGCAAGGTTGCTATTTCTGGGAATAAAATAAACATATCCCTGAACGGTTAAAAGAGTGTTAAAAGAAGTGTATTAATCTAATGGACGGTATGAACGCGAAATATTCTAGGAAAAAGTTGTAAACGTGTTATTAGGTATGGAATAGTCTCTTGAAATATTTCTTCGGCGTGAGTAT
This sequence comes from Rhizophagus prolifer, assembly GCA_019425655.1. NCBI lineage: Eukaryota > Fungi > Glomeromycota > Glomeromycetes > Glomerales > Glomeraceae > Rhizophagus > Rhizophagus prolifer. Next base: position 7,579 of record NQWY01005717.1, read on the forward strand.
GTGATTTTTTTTTTATCAACTGAAGCTGATCTTTGTGTGCTCATCATACTGCAGTAACCTAACCATATCTTCACCATGTAATATATATCTTGGTAATTTTTTCCAGGACAAAGTATTTTGTTGAAATCTAAATTAAACATGAAAGTAACTAAATTAATCATGCCTTTAATGAGTTTAATGTTGAAACTGTGACCGTCCACTAAACATTCGTATTACTGTTTCACGCCATGTGGGGATGTCTAGTTTTTTGGGTTGTACATAAACGAATGCTGTTTGCTGTAACGATGTTGGAGAATGTAGAAGAGTTGGAAACCCAAGTAAAAAAGTAAATGGTAAAAGAAATTATAACTGCAATCGCAAATAGTTGTGATATTTTTAAATTGTTATGTTGTAGGTATAAAATGTAAACGAAGACTCTATCAGTTACGATTATTGATACCAACGGTACCTGTTGAATTGCTTGATTGATAAAACGTTATTATCGCGTCTCGGACTAACTTAGAATTACCGGTAAGAGATACACATTTTATAAAAGGTTAAAGATCGATAAAACTTAGTTCGTTTTAAATTGGATCAACGGAAATAAAATATTAGGATAGAAAATCATATGTATTTCCTTGCAACTTTGTAATTTCTTTGTACACTATTATTTCTGTTTTATAATAATAAAGCACTTCTTCGGTAATCCTATAGTTCTGACAAATCTTTCACGTAATAGGATGTGAGAATGTGAGTAATATGAGAGATTCTAGTCAATAATTTCTTTGACTTGGAGCGATTTTCTTCTGGAACATTTCTTAATTGATAAATCCAAGTCTCCAGCATCATCCTTGATCTCTTTCTTCTTTGATAAAATTTTCTGGAATCTCATTGTGTACGTACTGTAACGTTCGCGTGGAATACCTTGAATTTCAATAATTATATTATCTTACGGAGAGTAAATGTCAAGCTCTAATCCTTTAGAGTATCTGGATGTTTTTAAGAATCTAGCCTAAGAGTATTAGTTAGAGACCTAATAAAATCATTGCTATTTTTCGGAAAAGTTCTTTATGCTTGTGAAGACAAGCTTAATTATCGGAGCTGTAGTAATCTTCTCGTTAAAAAGTTGTCGCTAGTGATTTGTAGTGTATTTTATTGTGGTAAAGATGGATGATAGTTCCATCGTGTATTATTAACATCAGCCTCTTCTTGAGAATGTTGCGGACAATTTCTCTTTATAGTCCACTTTGTCACAAATCGAGCCATTTCAAATTATTGAACTCGGCAATTAAATCTTCTTAATTGTGTTTGTTTTTAACAACTGTATCACCAATTTATTAACTTTAGATTCCTATTTACTAATTCATGAAATTTGAAGGACAGGACATTATTTGGATTTTTGGATTCAATAGTCAAATTTCACGCTTTCTCGACAAATTTGACACTGGAGACGGTAACACGTTTCTTCGTTTGTGGAGGTTGAAAGTATCCAATGATCGTCACTCGTGTCTTTATTCGCTTTCTAAGTATACTGTACATGTATTTGAATTTCTAACAAAAACCTCATCTTTTCTAACTATAAAAGGTTTTGTTTCAAGTTTGTTTTTTCTATCTGAATTCTAATATCTCTTTCAAGCCGGAGACTATCCCTTTCTAATCTAACCTGATCTCGTTTATTACTAACAACAAATGGTTCTGCATACTGTTAGATCGAATAATTAACGACATCTATGATGTTTCGGTCAATATCACATTGTGTTCCGTTGCGGGTTAGCTGCGAACTACTACGTGGATAAATAATTCTGCTACATGTTCTTTCTACATGAGTTTGTATGTCTGTCTGATGGTTGTCTGATGGTGTACCAAGATTATCTAGACTGTCATTAATCGGCCTTGAACGTGACATTCCTGCGATTTACTTTCAAATTTCACAATCCTATTTTTTAAACATCATTTTAATTAACTAATGTCTTTTTTTTCAATGAAAGATTTTCTAAGGCTGACTGGAGTTTTTTTCGAAGATATAGCCGATATTTTATGCAAATTTATTACAAGCCTGAAGAGAATTGTCAGCTCAACTATAGAAAAGGCAGGTTATCATTACGTCTAAAATGATTAAAAATCAACTCTGCAAAGAAAATACTTGATGTAATTTCACAAGTAAATCTTTCTCATCAGTGCGATTTTCTCAAGTTAAACAAAGTATTACAGACAAACCTAAAATATCCCATGACGAAGTAAGCGAGAAAGTATATATTTTGGTGGTTGACCATTATAGGCATTGCAGCTGCAAACGCTTTTGAGAGTATTTATAACGATCCATTAAATTCGCGCAGTGTGATGGGAATAGAAAATTTCGTGGCGAAATTTTCTACTTATAAATCATCCGCAGCATAAAATTGATTCAAAATATTAATTAATTAATAACAAAAAAAAGATAGAAAAATTAGTAAATATTTTTATCTAATTAATTATTTAATTAAATACAGTATATATAAATTACCCGCAGCATACCGATTATTTTTATGAGATTGTCATCACCATTTGTAAATTTCCTTATTACATAATATCCCTTGTTTATTTCAGATTGACAATGCGCATATAATGGCTTAATGGCTTATGGTATACCAAATTGGTTATTAACCGCACAATCTTTTAATGAAAAAGTGAAAAAATAACAAATAACTATACTTGTTAGATTTTTTCGGAGAAT
>NQWY01005728.1:0-13029 GCA_019425655.1 Rhizophagus prolifer
AAAAACACTTAAAAATGAATTCCGTATCAAATATACGGAATTGTTATACGGAATTTATAAAAGCGTATGTCAAACGTATACAAAACGTATCATTTCCGTATACAGATTTCTTATAGGGCCAAAATTAACTAATTAAGTCATGTAATTTGTCTAAACTTTACCGTTCAATGAAAGGTTATATGTTTTAAGTGTTATGGTGACTTTTAGAAATGATAAAAAACTCTTTGGCAAAAAATGATACTAGAAACAGCAAGTAAAGTAATTATTTAATTCATATAACATACAATATTGTTGTCATATTTACTATAATTCAGTTATCACCGAAAATATTGCTAAAGAAAAGCGAAATGAGATAGAAACTATTATAGAAAGTATTTATAGTAAATGAATTCTATTAATAATGATCACCTTTAGTATGTGACATGACTAACACTTTTAAACGAGAAAATTTTGAAACATTCAGTCTCTAAGCATTTATGGATATCAACATAATTCTTACTGGTTTCGCACGCAGCGGATCTTACTCCCATCTTTCATAATCTCAACATTAAATCGTGCCAATTTCGCAAAGATCATTAGCATCATGTCTACTATTATTCAGGGCCTGATTCGCATTCCACCATGTAGACGCAAGTATGCTGGTACAACTTCCAATTTTTAAATTTTCAAGTATGTTGGATATTACCAAGCTCGGGTGAAATCTCCTTTACCTAATAAATACAAAAGGAGGGCAACACAGGTAACTAAATTAAGCCAGTTATAAATCTAAAATATCGAATCCAACACATTATACTAAACATTTTTATATTTTTTTAGCCTAAAACATCAAACAATAACTTCAAACGAAAATTTAGCACAGATTCGTGTAATCCAATATAATAGTAAGTAGTCATTTAATAACATAACTTGCGCAGACTTTTAGGAAATTTAGGCGAAACATCAAATGTTAGCTAATATATAGTAAAAGGATGGGTGGGAGGGATTGAGAACATAGTGTGAGTTTTACTCGTTAACAATAGTCATAAGAAAATACAAATATTACAGAGTTATAATAAGAATGTAAAATTTATTCAAGGTACCAATCAACATTGTAAATCATCTAATAAAATTTACTCTTTAAATTAACAAATCCAATATTTATATCATTAAATAAAAGAAATATTCTAAGTACTAACTATATTAATAAAGTTTACTTATTTAATTTTGAACATGAACCTACTGTACATCGGAATCAGTTTTAATATTTTTTTCTAAAAAAAAAAATAATTTACAAATTAGTTAGATACTTATAATAATTCAATATTTAATATATAGAACAAAATAATATACCATGATCTTGAGTTTCGATTTGCAATACTTCGGTAATATCACGCTTTCTTGAGCCACTTTTATAGAACAATAATGATAGTTAATAATAGCAATAATATTTAGTTGTTGGATGGGGTCATAAGAATATCGGTCATTTAAATCCGCATATTCCTAATCGGCCGAATAATAACATTTGATAAGTTAAACAAATCGGAAAATTGTAAAAATACCTTGTGTATATATCAAGATTCCATGATTCTTTGCTAATATATTCTAAGAAATTAAGTTAATGTTGAAATTAGTAATCTTTAATATTTTATATCGTTTAATGATTTAACGTACCATCATCATCTTCAAGTGATTTATTATCTAAAAGGATTAAGCAATAATAAAAATGAGCATGTTGATGATGAATTTAAAATCGAATTTATTGATCTACTAGTATAAGTAGCGCCAGGATGAGGCTCTCCACTAAATTCAGGACCGAGTTGTTCTAATTGTATTAATTCTAATCTTTTACTTTCAGCTTGTTCAAATTGTTCCACAAATTTATTTTTATAATACCAATTACTAAAAATTTCTGTAATTTCAGTTATTAAAGGTCTCTTTAAAGGATCTGGATTCCAGCATCTTATCATTAAGTTAGCAAAACATTCAGGAGTATCATTTGTAATTTCAGGTTGTTTTCCATCAATAATATCATAAATAAGCTCAACATCATGTGTAATCTTTGTAAAAGGTTTACAGCCTGTTGTTAATTCCCACATAACCATACCTAAGCTATAAATATCAGATTCTTTTAAAAATGCACTACCTTTAAATATTTCAGGTGCAATATATGGTATTACTCCATATATTTTATTATTTAATAAATTACTATTTGCAGGTTGTGAAAGTCCTAAATCACAGATCAACCATGATTGATATGATGATAATAAAATATTTCCACTATGAAAATCTCGATGCATAAAATTCTTTTTGTGAATGGAATTAAGTCTAACAAAAAACAAATATATTAGTTCAAAAATGTTTAAATATCAATTAATAAATTTAATCATATAAATACCCTTCCGAAATTTTCCATAAAATATGTAATTTTTTATTCCATGTAATGTTTACAAAATTTTTCTGCAAATATTTATGTAAATCTCCACCATTCGCATATTCCATTACTAACATACAATCCTTCGTTGTAAGATCTTGTGTTATACCATAAACTTTAGTAATATATGCCAGATTGTAACATTGGGAAAGTGATTTTGCCTAAATATATAATATAAATTATTATGTTCTTCAATAATAAATATTTTTATACGAATACAGCAGTATAATATATTTTTAATTAATTACCTCATTTAAAAAACTTTTACTAATATATTGTGAATTTGAAAATCTTTTTACAACAATAACATTACCTAACCATGTTGCTTTATGGACAGTACCAAATCCTCCACTTCCTATTTGCTCAAAAATTGTAATTTGTGAACTTGGAATTCTCTTTATTATTAGTTGATCGTTTCTGGATTTAAGAGATATATTTTTGACCAAATTATATATGTCTAGTGGGTCTAAATTATTATTAATGTTATTCATGCAATTGGCGATCAAATTTTTGTCACTATTGTCACTTTGTATATCATAACTATCAATCATATTAATTAACATTACTCTTCCGCATTTTTTGCACTGAGATTGGCCTGTAATTCCAAAAATAATATTTGTTGTCAAACAATATCTACATCCAACATAAATTATGAAGCAAAATAAACACAATTTGTGATAATCGGATTTTGAAACTAAAAATTGATTACATGCCATGCACTGATCAGAGGCATCCCACCAAGGTAAATAAAGTACTGGAATATCTTTTTTAGTTAAAGTTGATTCTATCCATCCGGAAGAAATCTGATAACAATCTGTACACAGTTTAAATTTAATATCATTCTGCTGATAAATCATTTTACCACATAAATTACAATGTTTTTTACTATCAATGATTTTTTGTTTTTCATTATAATTTATATAATCAAATATCTGATTTGTGATTACTTGTTTAAAATATGAAATTTCAGAGCAACATTTGCACCATTCTTGAATATTTTGTTTACAAAATACTATGTTTCTTGGTTCATGTCTACTACAATGAGTAATATTTGCTGCTGTACTTATAAGTAAATCCACATTATTATTACAAGAAGTATACTTAAAATATACAAATAAGCAATATTTGCAATATTTTTGTTTGAGTAAAAGTGTTGCAGAATATTTCCTTTTACAATAATAGCATATATCTTCAATATTATTGATAGGAATAAATATAATTGGTAGAGGCGGAATGAAATAAATTCTCAATTTGCGAATATGAAATCAAATCTTCTAATGCCTTTGAAGGAAAATAAAGTTTATTTATAAAATCATATATTTCTAATGGATTGGAATTCTTATAAGTATTATCATCAATATAATTAGCAATTTGTTTATAACATTGATTTTTGATTTTTGTAGGAAAATTGTCTTCCTCTTCAACATTTATAATATTACTAGTAAAAGATAATATTCTATTGCATTTTTTACACTGAGATTGATTTTCAATTCCAAAAATAATATTTGTTGTCAAACAATATCTGCATCCAAAATAAATTATTAAGCAAGATGAACACCATTTATGATAATTAGATTCAGATTTTAAAATTGATCACAGGAAATGCATTGATCATAGACATCCCACCAAGGTAAATAAAGAATTGGAATAGTTTTTTTAGTTAGAGTTGATTCAACCCAACCAAATGAAATCTTATAACAATTTAAACACAACTTGAATTCCATACTATTTAATAATGAAATGTGTTGGTTAACTAAATTTCCACATAATTTACAATATATTCCATTTTCATTTATTGTTCGTAATTTATAATGATTTATACTGCTATCATACTTATGATTTGTGACTATTTGTTTAAAATATAAAATTTCAGAGCAATTGTTACACCATTCTTGAATATTTTGTTTGTGTAAAAAAACCTCTGTTTCTTGGTTCATGTCTACTACATTTAATATTTTCTGTACTAATATATAAATCCACATTGTAATTAATAGAATACTTAATATATGAGAATAAACAATATTTGCAATATTTTTGTCCAAATAAAAGTGTTACAGTGTATTGTCTTTTACAATAATAACATATATCTTCATTATTATTAAAAGGAACAAATATAATTGGTAGAGATAGAATGAAAGAATTTTCATTATTTTCTAAATTCTCAATTTGTAAATATGAAATCAAATCTACTAATGACTTTGAAGGAAAATAAAGTTTATTTTTACAATCATATATTTCTAATGGATTAGAATTCTTATCAGTATTATCTATATAATTAGCAATTTGTTTATAACATTGAGTTTTAATTTTTGTAACAAAATTTTCTTCTTCTTCAACATTTATAATATTACTAGTAAAAGATAATACTCTATTGCATTTTTTGCACTGTGATTGATTTGTAATTCCAAAAATGATATTTGTTGACAAACAATATCTGCATCCAAAATAAATTGTTAAACAAGATGAACACCACTTATGGTAATTAGATTCAGATTCTAAAAATTGATCACAGGAAATACATTGATCATTAGCATCCCACCAAGATAAATAAAGGATCGGAATAGTTTTTTTAGTTAGAATTGATTCAACCCAACCAAATGAAATCTTATAACAATTTAAACACAACTTGAATTCCATAATACTTGATGGAATAAATTCCATATTATTAAATGAAATGTGTTGGTTAACTAAATTTCCACATAATTTACAATATATTCCATGTTCATTTATTGTTCGTAATTTAGAATTAGCATAATAATCTATAGTACTATAATACTTATGATTTGTGACTATTTGTTTAAAATATAAAATTTCAGAGCAATTATTACACCATTCTTGAACATTTTGTGTACAATAAACTCTGTTTCTTGATTCATGACTACCACATTTAATATTTTTTGTACTTATATGTAAATCCACATTGTAATTAATAGCATACTTAATATATAAGAATAAACAATATTTGCAATATTTTTGGTTAAATAAAAGTGTTACAAAGTATTCTCTTTTACAATAATAACATATATCTTCATTATTATTAAAAGGGACAAATATAATTGGTAGAGGTGGAATGAAAATATCTTCATTATTTTCTAAATTCCCAATTTGTAGATATGACAACAAATCTACTAATTCTTTTGAAGGAAAATAAAGTTTATTTATAAAATCATATATTTTTAATGGATTAGAATTCTTATCAGTATTATCAATATAATTTGCAATTTGTTTGTAACGGTGAGTTTTGATTTTTGTAACAAAATTTTCTTCCTCAACATTTATAATATTACTAGTAAAAGATAATATTCTATTGCATTCTTTACACTGTGATTGATTTGTAATTCCAAAAATAATATTTGTTGTCAAACAATATCTACATCCAAAATAATTTATTAAACAAGATGAACACCATTTATGATAATTAGATGCAGATTTTAAAAATTGATCACAGGAAATGCATTGATCATAGACATCCCACCAAGGTAAATAAAGGATTGGAATAGTTTTTTTAGTTAGAGTTGATTCAACCCAACCAAATGAAATCTTATAACAATTTAAACACAACTTTAATTCCATACTAATTAATGAAATAATCTCCGTACTACCATTTAATGAAATAAACTCCATATTATTTAATGAAATGTGTTGGTCAACTAAATTTTCACATAATTTACAATATATTCCATTTTCATTTATTGTTCGTAATTTAGAATTAGTATAATAATCTATAGTACTATCATACTTATGATTTGTAACTATTTGTTTAAAATATAAAATTTCAGAGCAATTGTTACACCATTCTTGAACATTTTGTGTACAAAAATCTCTGTTTCTTGGTTCATGTCTACTACATTTAATATTTTCTGTACTTATATATAAATCCACATTGTAATTAATAACATAATTAATATACAAGGATAAACAATATTTGCAATAATTTTGTTCAAATAAAAGTGTTTTGGAATATTTTCTTTTACAAACATAACATATATCTTCATTATTATTAAAAGGGACAAATATAATTGGTAGAGGTGGAATGAAAGAATTTTCATCATTTCCTAAATTATTAATTTTTGAATATGAAATGGAATCTTCTAATGCCTTTGAAGTAAAATAAAGTTTATTTATAAAATCATATATTTCTAATGGATTAGAATTCTTATCAGTATTATCAATATAATTTGCAATTTGTTTATAACAGTAAGTTTTGATTTTTGTAATAAAATTTCCTCCTTCTTCAACATTTATAATATTACCAGTAAAAGATAATATTCTATTGCATTTTTTGCATTGAGATTGATCTATAATTCCAAAAATAATATTTGTTGTCAAACAATATCTACATCCAATATAAATTATAAAGCAAGATGAACACCATTTATGATAATCATATTTAGATTCTAAAAATTGGTCACAAGAAATACATCGATTACAAGCATCCCACCAAAGTAAATAAAGAATGGGAATGGTTTTATTAGTCAAAATTGATTTTACCCATCCAGAAGAAATTTTATAGCAATCTGAACACAACTTAAATTCAATACTATTCCGTTGATTAACTAATTTTCCACATAGATTACATCTTTTGTGATATAGACTGTGATATGTATGCCTATAATTTGTAACAATTTGACTAAAGTATAAAATTTCAGAGCAACTGTCACACCATTCTTGAATATTTCGTGTACAAAAATTCAAGTTTTTTGGTTCATGTTTTCTACACCAAGTATCATTTGTACTTCTTATATGTACATCTATGTTTATATTAGCTGTATTGTTAAAATACACTAATAAACAATTCTTGCAATATTTTTGATAAAAATAAAGTGTTTTGGAGTAAGGATTTCCGCAATAATTACAAACATTATCATGATTATTAAAAGGAACAAACTGAATCGGTTCAGGACTAGATTTCAATCTTGGCATTGGATTAAAAGAATTTTCACTATAAGTAGTTGTAAGTTCCATCTTATTATATTTAAATTCTAAAAACGAATTAAAAAAAATTGGGTAAAATGATAGAGCTGATTTTTATGCATCAAATTCATTAAGAATTTCTATCTTTTATTATATGAATTCTAGAATTCTACGATGGAAGATTGGAAGATGGATTATCAAATATATTTACCTAATTTAGATACTTATTGTTTAAAAGGTGATCCAAAGAATTTTCTAATAATGCATACCGCAGATCATCCACTCTTGATAACACAATATAACTAGGAAATTGAGCGAAAATCAAGGCACAAATTTTAGAGCATCCTTATCCTGGACCGGTCCAGATTCTCATCCTGGTCCATTGAATTTAATTGGATAAAATTTGTTTTGTGGAACATTGGACAGAAACATTTCAAAAAAATTTCACGAAACTTTTTTACAATGTTATTTCAAAAAAAAAAAAAACTTTGTATTAAAACTTTGAATAAACTTGCTGTCAACTTGTTGCAATTTTAAAAGAGTATCAAACTTTATAGTTTTTTATTAAAAAACAGGTTTACTTGAATTAGTGTAATATTTTATTGCCTTCACACTTCACAATATCATAAAATATTCCAATACTCTTCAAAATTCTATATTTATTATTTTGCCTTATAATATTTATAAAACTTTATTTAAAAAATAAATAAATAAGTTGGCATTTAGTATTATACTATAAAATGATAATAATGATAATTTTAATTAAATGCACATACGCGTGTTTACAAGAAAAGAAGAAAAAAATTAAAGAATGATTCCAAATTCATATATATCACTTGCTTGAGTATATTCTTTTAAAACTTCTGGAGCTACATAAGGTAATACGCCATATATTTTTTTATTATCAATTTGGGAGCGAGGACTTGATATTTGCTGGTTGACATAATCCTATAAGCAATACTATAAACAAAATCGCTTAACATATTTCCCCAATGAAAATCATGATGAATTAATCCACTATTATGAACACCTTCGAGACCAAGTGAAATACCCTGTTAAATACCAAACTTTCTATTCCAATCTATTGAATTAAAACCATTATTTAAATATTGTCTTAAACTACCACCTTTTAAATCCATTATTACCATCATAAAATTATTTGTTTTTGGATCTTTGGTAATACCATAACATTGAACTATATAACCATTTCCGGGTTCACATGCGTGCTAAAATATTTGACTCAACCTTAAAGAAAATTATAGTTAATTTTATATTTAAGAAGACTAATAATTTATATATAATAACTAATTTCTTTTAAAAATTCTGTTGTTGTGAGTTATGCCCACACTTTAAAGCTACTTTTGTTTCACTCATTCTTATCTATTGATTATTGTTATTACTCCATTCACAAATATGTCGCTTTATAAGTAGTTCCAAATCCCCCTTTTGCTAAATATTTAATATTCAATCCATTCTAAAAGTTGTTTCTCATTTTTAGCTTTTTAATTGTACTTTTTGAATAAATTCATCAACGATGGATAGTCCAAGTTTTGAAACTTGGTTGAAGATGACAATAATTACACCAATATTGACTTTTAAAAAAAATGTTATAAGGAGCGTGGTTTATGTAAAGAATGTAATGGGTTCATTATATCTTCATTTAATATCAGTTTATCAATAAACGATTCTTGTTCTTTAGTCAACCTATAAAATTTAAAATCTTTTATTTGTTCAATAACATCATCACTAAGTTTAATTTCATTCATTAAACCAATAACATCATCACTAAGTTTAGTTTCATCCATTTAATTATTTTTGAATAAGAATTATGTTATTAACAGTTAACTCGTACGTAAAATTAAAAAAAAAAGGCGAAACGGTAACATGCCGGAAAAATGGTAAATTTTATTCCGAATTTAAGATCGGTGATAAAATTTTCAAAAGACTAGTTTAAAATATACAGAAAAGGTAATTTATGACATAACTTTTCTATTCGTGTGGAATTTAGCAAACTTCTACGCATCATGTTCAATAATTTAGTATAAAAAATTTCCACCATCAAAATTTAACCCAAAAAACATTAATTGTTAACAATAAATGAAGAATTAATTTTCGGTATAGATAATTTATATAAAAAATCCTCAAATACACTACTTATATCATATATTCTTATAAATTGTAAATTTAATTAATTTCGGCAAGAGTAAACGTAGAAAAGTTGTATATTTATCTGTTTTGAAATAAACAATTGAATTTACATGTTTTCCCACTCCTTTGCACTTATAATGTACTTTTATATATATATATGTATTTAATTTGTTTTTGCTTTTCAATTAATTCAGCAAATCCAGAACATTCTCTTGTAATTTTTACATAAATTTTCTTATTGATGATAAATGTTTTGGTCGGTTGTAAAACAATCTAACTCAAATAGATTTTGAAAGAGAAGTATTTGTTCCTGGATATTTATACATTGAATATTCTAGCATATTTGAACTTATAAGCTTTTTATTAGTGAATGTTCATCTATAAAATGTTTCCAAGTGATGTAATATTTGGAAATATCTTATATATTTGCATTATTAAATGAGAGTTGTTGTTTTTGGAAATTTTCTCCAATAATGGTTTTGTCTTTAAAAGTTTAATTAAAATATCTGATAAATGTGAAATTATAATATTAAAATAATAAAAACTTTTTTTTATAAACATATTTATACATAAAATTGGAATCATGATTTTCACGCCAAGTTTATTAATTAATAAACAAGAATGTAGAGAATTTTGTAATTTCTTTCATTATTTATATTGATAATAATTATTTTATGTAAATTTTGAAAAATACAATAAAGAACATCTTTATTTAATTTTGCAATTTTTTTAATTTTTTTTCAGAAATAAAAAGAGAGCAAAAAAAAGGAATTTTTTAGGGATAAGGAAGAAATTGTTGTCTTAAGAAAAAATTACAAAATCATGAGTCAATACAGTCTATCTTATTGATCGAATTAAAAAATATTGATTAATTTCGAGAACTGCAGTAATGGTTACATTGATCGCCATAGGTTAGCACGTTTAGCGGGATATCATATAACTTAAAAGTGACCTACATAATATTTTTCTTATTCACATAAATCACGTAAAAATATAAGTACAAATACTAACTATATCTTTATCTGACTGGAAGAATATTATGAAAAAATACAATCACAAGATTGTAATCAGACATAAAATTAGAATTCATAGAAAACTTAACTGCAAATTAAAAATTATAGTTAACGTATTCAAATTAGTTGCCAGTGACTTTTGAGTCATCTTTTTTTTTTATTGTTAACGATTAAAAAGAATAAAAGTACCTGGTACTCTCCAATTTGACCATTTTTATAGAGTTCATGTTACATTTGATAAATTTAGATATACTAAGTAAATGCCATGCGTTACTTGCAATAATTGCTTGCAATAAAAATCATAGGAATTACGGAATAACTGGTGAATGGTGTGGGAATGAATACTGTCTTACATGTTTTGAATCAAGCGATAAATTCAAGTTCACATGTATTAATAAAAATTATTCACACCTAACTTCGGTCAGCTGATATGTAAAATGTTGTGATATCGCCAATTCCTACTGCGTCTTTGTGTCAGCATCGTTCCATTGATAGTTAGCATCGGCTTAGATGAATTCAACTGAGATGACCCAATCGTTTGAGTGCGACAGAAAAAAACTTTTTATATTTTCTTTCCTCCCCTCTTTCTCGATAACTTTCAGCTCCTATTACTGCTTTTTGAGTTCAAGAGATATTAAAAGTAGCAGAATCTTCAGAAAGTAAGTCCACAATATTTTCAAAAATTTTGTAGACAAAGAAAAAAATATTTTTTGAAAGAAATAACGAAAGTTTTGAAGAAAATGTTTTTTTTGGATTATTTCATGTCATACCAAGAATTTTTTGCCAAGAAAAAACAATATGATCCATGGAATTTCAGTGTTTAGTATAATCTTACCGGCTGAATGATTATTTATATTTGTTGTAAGTGGAAATAGGATCCGGTAGATTCCGAATCCACATAATGTGGATTTCGGATCTCGTGTGGAAATAGAATAATCCATTTTCACATATATTGTTTATATGTAACAATAGAATTTTTTATAAAATACAAATTTTCCATTCTATTCTAAAATTTATTATCTTTTTTTAGACATTTATTACTGTGTGGATGACAGCTACCAATTTCAATCTTTAGCAGTTCCTATTTTTGTATTATTAGGTTCATGAAGTATTGAATAATAAGATCATAATCACTACGAGAAATAAAGTTATTACTAGCCAAATAATTAAAATGTTTCCATGAAAAATTTTTTACGCAATCAACAATAATAAACAAAAATCATGTGTTACATTACAAAATATCTTGTGGTAATGGATATCATGTGAAAATGAAATATTCTATTCCCAAACGAGTTGATTTGAGATCCAAAATCCACATTATGTGGATTCGGAATCCACCGGATCCCATTTCCATTACAACATATTCATGGATCAAGGTCTTTCTAATTGTCATATTTCCTATTTGATGATGATAAGACTGATACTCCAATGAATGACTTTCCAAAAATGATTGTCATACGTACTTTGAAATTTTTACTATGTATTCCAGGGACAGATTTTTTTCGGTTTGTAAAATCCTATTTGTCACCACTTATTTGTCACATGCCTAATTTCTTAATGCCAGCCGAGTACATATAATGCCGGCCAAAAAATCACGTGGGGTGAAAAAAATTTTATGGCGATACTGGGGTAGATGCTTATGCAGGGGGAATTTACATATATTTATTATAATATGGGACCGATGATTAGTGTGATTGTACTTATAACTAATAAAGTGACTATAAAAGGGGTATTTTATATGTAAAAAAAACCCGGACTAACAAATATGTACCTTAAAAGGGGGAGTTCTTATATGGGAGGTGCCTATAAAGAGGGTTGACTGTATTACTTTACGAAAAAAATATAATAAAGATTTCACTTCAAATTTTTAAGCATGTGTGCGTGTTTTATGTTCTCAAATATAAATTTTGTATTCACTTATCAATGAAAAATAATTAGCGTTAAACTTCCTAAAAGAGAGAACAAAGAAATAACTTGATACTGGGACTAAATTAAATGGCCTAGGATCCGTGTACTCCCTCCCTCTTTGATAGCATCACCGGCCAGCCCTTTCTCATATATTACATTAAGAAAAAATATAATAATAAATGTGTGTATTCTCAAATATAAATTTTGTTTTCGCTTATCAATGAAAAATAATTTTCCCATATCTGTCATAAAATGTGTTGCATTGTATACATGTATAGTGATTTACCTTGTAACATCAGGCTACTTCATAGCTGGTTGATCGGTGTTTTGATCATGAAAACCAAAAACCAATCAAAATTTGCAATCATAGTTCAATTTTGAGATGATTTTGATTATTCGTGGTTAAACAGTTTAGCCATCCAATCAGGTATTGTTTTTGTTTATTTTTGTCTACTTGATCAAACTGACCTACGTTTTTGGTGGTTTGTAAAAATCGGTTTATTGATCGTTCTACAGTCAAATTTATTGGTCAGAATTAGAGCTCCGAATGGGTAAGGGTCAATTCGGGTTACCCGTCGGGTTGACCCGAAATATTCAGGTCGGGTCATCAAATTCATGACCCGGTATCGGGTCGGG
>NQWY01005750.1:0-10204 GCA_019425655.1 Rhizophagus prolifer
GCATTTGTTTTTTGTGTGCCAGGTTTGTGGCGCAGTTAGCAAATTGTGGCGCAACAAAAATCATAGAGAAAATTTTTTTTTTAATAACATATAACTTCAAAAATTACTATGTAGATGTAATTTTGGCTGCTCTTCAAGTTTACTTAAAGCAACAAAGGCGATTTTAAATATCATTATTGACTTATTTAACAAAAATTTTTCTTTCGCGAAATCCATTTTTGGAAATGATCGACAAAGACGGTAGAATCAATCATTTATATGTAAAGTCAAAATCGCCATTCAAAACCTTCTTCCGAATCCTAAGTAAACTTGCAGAGCAGGGTAAATTACATCTACAATATAAGTTTGAAAGCTTTATGTCAAAGAAAAAATCCCTTAATAATGTTTTTTAAAATTTGCTGCGCCACAAACCTGGCACACAAAAAACAAATGCGACGGGGAATACCAGTTACCTGTTGTAGTTCCTTTGTAGTGTAATTAGTATTAAGCTAGTAATGCTAATTGTAGTCTTTGGGTCTCTAATTTAGTGTTACCATATTTTCGGACGTTATAAAAAAAATCACATGACGAACATTACGTGTTTTCCCTGTTTATTAGCAAATAATTTATATTTTATAGCCGCGCAATGTTTTTCCCAACACATTGTAATTGTACAAGTGCCTGCCACTGGTAAATGTTTTATCTCTCAAACAAGGAAATTTGCAGTGACAAAATATTAAATTTGATCTGATCTCTTTTTTTGCGTTAAAGCAGGTCCTTCCCAGCAAGGGACGAAATTGAAAGACAAACTGGTCAAAAAAATCGAACTGGAATAATTACCACATATATGAAGATAGTATTATATTAATGTATCCATTAATTCCATTAATGATAAACCTACGTTCATTTTGCATTCATTACCAGACTCTGACAATAAAGACCCAGAAGAATGTGTTGTCTGCTAATTTTGATGAATATTTCTTTCCAAGTCTTGGGCTTAATATATTGAAAGTAAGAAATAGATGAAATAAAAATCGATATGAAGGTAAATTATATTATAAAAGTTCATATCATACTAATTGTGATCATAATTAACATTTGTCCTCACTTTAACGACCAAACAAAAAATTAAAAATTTTTGGAGTACGAATTGTTGATTAAGTTACAAATCGTTTTGTTACCTTTAAAAGCTTTATAATAGTCTGACGTTTCAATTTTAACTTCAGCAGTTTCCTATAGAGGTCTTCAAATTTAGATAGGAGACTTTCTTTGTCCTCGTATTAGACAGAAATACAAAGATTAATAATTTCAAGGGGACAATCTAAATTTATAAAAAATTACGCAGCACAAATGCATTTACCGGAACATGTAATGACCTATAATAAAAGAACCAATAAAATTATCCTCACATGACAAAGATAAGAAACTAAAATAAGTGAATTTAGTTATTTGAGTATGCAAAGTTTTGATTTTATTGTTACACATATTATGTGAAATTTTGATAAAACGGAATTTCACATATACAATGAATCCGGTATATTGAATTTCACTGTATACATACTGCAGTTTGTACAAAAGAAATATAAAAAATTTTCGCATTGAAAATTTGCATTATTTGTATTATACTTGGTCACACAAAAATTAATGATACTTAAATAAGTATTTATATATTAATAACCTAAAAGATTTGCATTGTTTCCTTCTATACTAAGCTTAGATTGTAGATGCAGATATCATGAAATGTAAATAAATGTGCATCTTTTCAAATGAATCTCTCAATTTGGACCATCATTTGGAAAAAACGATAGCGAGCTATTAATAAATGAGGGACTGTATTTTTTCCCTGCAAGAAAAGAAAATTATTTTTTTTTTTTAAAAAATTTTAAAAATATCTGAAATTTAATAAAATACAGTACGTTATAAATGGAGCCTTATACAATTGATGCATCAGGTTCTTGTGGATATGATGCTTCAAATGGACTTAAACCTGGCGATGAAGCTGGTCGACCCGGCGCAGGTATAAATGGTGGGAATATAGTTGTTACCCTATCCCCTCATCCTTCAAATGAACCCGGTCATATTAAAGTCATTGGTAGAAAAATTTATCCAGATGGTAGTGAGGAAAAAATTAATACTGATTATCGACTTGGTGTAAATGGATTAATTCATTTTAGAACTAGAGGAGGTGATGGGGGAAATGGAGGAATAGGTGCAAATGGTCGAGGTACGTTGAAATTATATTTATGTTTTATAAATCAAATTATTATAAAACTAATAATTATTTATTGCAATAGATGGTAAAACAGGACGTGATGGAACTGATGCAACAAGGGAGAAAAAAGGCACAGATGGTCAACCGGGAGGTAATGGCAGTGATGGAGGACGTGGAAGTGCAGGTGGCAATGGTGGTAATGGTGGTCATGTTAAAGTATCTGTAGATGAAAAAGATGCCCAATTACTTATGTTACTTGGTAATTTTGATGTGTTAGGTGGTAATGGTGGTAATCCTGGGTGTCATGGAAAAGGTGGAAAAGGTGGTAGTGGTGGGAAAGGCGGAAAACAATATACTTATTATGAACCGAGTGTACAACCCCCTGGACAATCCTATGGACAACACCATGAACAACACTATGAACGCGTTGAGAAGGTGAAGCCTGGAGGGAATGATGGAGCTAGAGGGTGTGACGGGCATTGACGGGCATACTCCTACAGAAACTTTATTTAGAGGAGGTAATGGATCAATAGGTGCTTTTGAATTTGGTGTTATAAATGAATATGGCAAATGGGAACCAAGAGATGAAAAATTTTGTAAATTAGAAATCTCTAAAATTGATGTTGTAACACAAAATGATTCTGGAATCGTTGAACCTGGAAGTTCTATTAAAGTTGGTATGGATATTTTTAATGCAGGATGTCCAACACCAAAATATACTCCTATTAAAATTGAACTTGATGAATACAATGCTTGGATTAATAATAGCCCAGAGATTGATGCACCATCAGATTTACAACATTTTAAATCAAAACGTATTAGAAGAAATCAAGGAATGGTGATAAAAATTAATGATCCAAAAACTGTAACAAATGGAATACCATTATCCGTACCTATAACTTTAAGTAAATTTAAAGCGACAATGACACAGATTGACAGAGAAGTAGACATCTTGGCTCGTGCGCCAATTTCTTTCGTCATTCAACAACCAATTGATATAAGTGAAATTATATCCATTCGTTCTCCTGGTGGTTTACAATATGAAGTATTTTGGATTGTTAATAATATTAGTTATTTAGATTTTGGTAAAGAATCAAAATTTAAACGATTAATTAAAACCAAATTAACTAAAGGAGATTCAAACGGTATTGAAATCGATAACCAAGAAATTAAACATTTAGGAGCACATCAATCGATTCAAATTACAAGTAAAATTTTACTTGATCAATATAATCATGTTCAACAATTTACCGTAACTTTACAGATTGGCGAAAATAACGATCAACCTAATAAACTCAAAACCGTTCAAACTCGCGAATTTACAATTAGACCACCACGGACAGAAGAAATACCACATTTATTTCTTGATGTTACAAAAAATGAATGTAATAACATCGATTCTAATACCGCATTATATGATGATAATGGAATAATTAATTTAACTTTATCAAAAGAAAATCATTATTCTATTAAAGGTTTAATTAAATTTGGTAATGGTATTAAAATTAATTTAGATCATAATTTTGATTTTGCCAAAGGCTCTTATATTTACATTACACAAAAAACTTCTCCAAATAAATGTGATGTGAATCTTACCACATACGAAGATGAATCTCATTTATTTGCTTTGATAGCAAATACATATGACGATGAAAGCAACGAAATTAATTGGAACTTTCAAACCATTGATAGAAATAATAATAACATTACTAAATATTCTAAACCTTGGAAACTTCGGATCGTAGCTGTTTTTGGTACAAATAAATTTGAACCAAATTGTAAAATGTTTATTGGAGGATTTGCAGTCTCTAATAAAGGTGGAATGCCTTCACCGAAAAATCAAGATATTATCGTTACACTTTTACCGACAAGTAATATTATTCCTAATGATTCATTTGTTAATATTAATAAGTCAATTCGTGAAAATGATTTCCTTGAATTGATGAACATAAAGTTGGAATTTTCTATCAAAAATAATGAAAACGGATTTAGAAATACTGTTCCTTTACGTATTATAGATCATTTCAAATTTTACTGTAATATTAAATCAATTAATCATACTGTACAAAATTTTGATAACCCTTCAATACAAAAAATTACCATTCAATATCCTATTGAAATGGGGGAATTCTTGGGTTATAGAAATCCTTCCAGAACAGAAGAAATTTATAGTTTATATTGGAAAGTTAAGAATACTACTCGTGAAGTAGAATTTGGTAAAAACTCAAATAATGGTCGTCTTATAGTTACTTCAGTAGATAATAATATTCCAAATGTTTTATATACAAAGGAAATTGAATCTTTAATGAGTGAAAATAATTCATTAGAAATGACCAAAATTAAAATTAACGATAAACCCTCATTCGACCCATTTAATTTTAAATTATACTTGGGTTCAATAGAATCACCCACTACATTATTACCAATTCAATCATATCCATTCCATTTATTACCATTATCACGTGGAGATACCTTTAAATGTTTTGATTTGGTATTTGATTTAAATGAAGGACGATTAGCTTTAAATAATCAACAACCAAATGATTATGTTAAACCTGGCAAATTTCAACTTACAATATCTACACCAAAATCAGAAGATGCTAAAATTAGTGACGTTAAGATTCAAGGAACGTTAGAATATACGAATGGTTGGACGATTAATATCGATGACCAATTTACTTTGGATACAACTGGTTGGATTTATTTGTATACAAATGGAAGAAATAATATTTCCGCCGGAGGATCAATTAATATTAAAATAGCACAAGAAGATACACATCTCCTTAGTTTAATCGACAAATCTTGTTTAGAAAAATGTGAAGATCAATTATATCAAGTGATAGATAATAATAAAACACTAACTGAATATAATAGAATGTATCAATTTACTTTGGTGAATTATGATTGTATACCAGACGATGATAGTGGAATATATGAACCTGATGGTCGAATAATTATACGTAGAATTGAAATTAAAAATACTGGTGATATGCCAACTCCAACCAGTTATGATGTTGAAATCTCTGTTGATCTTATAGAATCAAGTGAGGTTTCTTTATCAAGTAATAATAGTTTAAAACTACCTAAACCTATTGGTAATTCCGAGACAAAAATATTAAATCCAATTAAAAGTGATGGTGAATTATGCTTGGATTTTAAAATAAATCAATCAAATGAAGCTTCAAAAGATAAACCATTAAATAAGACTGGTAAGGTGAATTTGAGAGCCGTAATGTTTGGAATTAATCGTGTAATGCCAGATTTTATATTACCAAAAGAATTTAATATTCAATATCCGATTCAAATTTGTACTAAAACTAAAATTGATGATATTCATTATAATAATATTACAAGAATTACTTGGAGAATAAATAATATTAGTGGAATTGATTTTGGTTCGGAATCAAAATTGAAAAGGATTATTAAAGTTCGAGTTAAAATTGAAAAAATGTCACCAGAAAATAGTTTAAAATTCAAAACTAATCAAGGTTTAAATGATATTTTTGAACAAGAAATTTCATTATTAGAAGCAAAACAATCAAAAAATATGTTTTGTGAAGTAGTTAGAACATTAAAAAATCAACATTCAACAGTTATAGATGCAAACTTATCTATTACACTTTATATTGGAACCATAAATGATCCTAAGAAAGAATTAGATATTGAAATACGAAACATGTATATTGAAGTTTTTCCAGATTATGAATCAAATAATACCGATATTTTACTTGTAGCAAATTCTAAAACCACCAAAAAAGATACTATTTATTGGGATGATTTAATAAGTCAAACACTTGGATTAACAATGTCTATTTGGAATATTAAAACAAAAGGTCATTTTGATTTATCGGAATCTGGTATATTCAAAGATTATTTAGGAAAATCTATAGTTATTCTTAATGATGAATTAAATGAGAACCCATTTAATCAAAGTATAGATTACCTTGATCCAATCCAATTTTATCAAGCTGTTAATAGTTATAATATTAAATTTTTTGTAATTGGAAAACCTGTTAATGATCAAAAAATCAAAGAATTATTTATTCCAAAAGAGATGATTAAAAACAAACCTTCAACATCTTATAATAAAATTAAAAGTTATACAGAAAATATGAAGAAGAAGGTAACAAGTGAAGGTGAAAAACTAGCAACTCAGTTGGACAATGAAGAAAGAAATGATCAAATACTCATAAGATCATTGGATTTGGAATGTATTAATACCAATTTACAACCAAGAATGAATTGTTTTGCATCACATGAATCATATAGAATGAATAAATTACGAAAATTATCAAAATCATTACAAAAATTTTATCCAGGACATCGACATGTTATTTTATCAACTAATTCTGATAAGTCTGATCAAGTTATTTTATGTGAAATTACTAAAAGAACATCAAAATATTTAACATATAATTCCATTCAAATTGATGATAAACAAATTGAAAGTATATCCACAATTGGATTATTATCTTGTATTCCATTTTCAAAAAAGCTTGAAAAATTACAAGAAATTTTACTTGACCCAAAACAAATTAAATACCAGAATAATCTTAAAATGTTGATTAATGCTGATTTAGCAATAGAATTAAATGGTTTATGCGGATCAAAAGTATTTCCAAAGGAAATAAAGAAATCAATATCAAAAATTTTATCAAAGCAATTAAAATTATTTAGTCAATTTTGTAATTTTGTTGAATTTATAGTTTCAAGTGAAAATTCAATTACTAGTAAATATTCAGATTGGGCATTAGAAATTTTTGCAAAATTAAAAATTTTGCTTCAATATTCTAAAAATACGGGATTCTTTTATTTCATTAAAAAAGATAATGATCGAATTGATAAACTGGAAACAATTATTAATGATAAATATTTAAAAGCTTTTGAAAGATATAATATTCAAGATTATTCCCATCTAAATAATAAAACTAAACTTATAGAAAAGAAATGGAAAAAAGATTTTGAAATTAAGGATAGCAACAAAGAAAACTTAATAATACATTTTAGAATATATATGACAGAAATTTTATCATTAAATAATTTAAAAACTGAAAATGAATTATTAAATGATGAATTAGATATTATTTTATCAGAAGATTATTATAAGAATATTGAACAAAATAATAATCACACTATTAGTAAAATAAAAAGAAGGAAATCTAAACATCAAGAAAAGGTTGAAATATTAGAAAGTCAAGCTAATTTCGAAATTAATAGAGAAATGGGATCTGAAGAGATTAATTCATTATTTAATCATGGAACTGAAGTAAATAATTTTGGTTCCACTGCTGAAAATATTAATGAAACCGCAAATCAAGGTTCGGAAGCATCTAATTTCGGTTCTGAAGAAATTACCGTGGTTATGGATCAAGGAATTGAAGCACATAATTATGGGATGACTTCAAATAATGCCGGGACTGAAACTGAAAGTGAATAATATATATATGTATTGGTAAATTTACTTGTAGCTATTGTATAACATTTTATAGTATATTTTTATATTATTATATTTAAATAAAATATTATTCATTAGTAAATTACATGAGTACTGCGTGAAAAATATCGTAAACTATAACTGCAAATTATTTTTATACGCGCGTCTAAAATTCTTTACGGCATTTAGATTAAGTAATCAATATGATCGGCAAACCCCATTATGAATAACTGAGCGGCAGGTAACAGAATATAAATTATAATCAAAGATAACTTATATTAAGGAATGATCGAAAGGAAAGAAGGCAGAATCGGTTTCCTTTTTCTTTATGCTTATTTCTTTATTAATTTAACTATATCACTTCACCCTCACACCAATCAAATTATGAATGCATTTTCATGTATTAATTATTATCTGATTTAAATGAAAAGAAAGTTAGGTGTTTCTCCGCGTATTTCAGTTCATCCTCAGTCATCACATCATATATATGTAACATTATCCTCAAGGTGAACCTTAGATCTATTTCTGAAACTGCTAATCCAGTTATTTTATTTTGAGGTTATCCATTCAACTCGGGTAAACGGATAATTTGTCCAGGTTATCTGAATATCTACATTATCCGACAGATATCCAGGATATCTATTGATCTGCATAATTTAAGCCAATCCTATAATTTTAGCCAAAATTATAATTTTTAGAGTGGATCCAAATCACGTGATTAAAGTCTAGAGTCATCACGGACATATTGTGATCTTGCGTTTTTATTCTTGATAGTTTTCAAAAGTAGGTTAGAATTGGATGATTATGCATATAATCTGATAAAAAAAAATAATTACGATACCTTAGATCCGTCTAAATTCCCTAAATCTGTATTGACACATCCAGGTCCTTCAGTTCGTTCTTCATTTAAACAATGTTGTTAGAAGGTATAGAAAGTGTAGAAATCACAAAAGCCATTCATTTCGAAAAAACTTACTTGTTCCTTCTCTCAACGAATTTAAACTCCATAAGAATTTTTTGTCACTTAGCCTGCAGATCCCAAAAAATATTTACTTTCTTTGATTTTTTTTCGTCTTTACAAAGATTGAATTAAATGATGATTAATATGTAAGTAAAATGTGACAAACTAAAAACACCACCACGCAACCCACAAGGTAGTCCACTGAAATACTGTACACTACCAAACAAGCACACAACCTTCCCCACTGCCAACACGCGACCAGCAGAGTAGTCGGTAACAGTATAACCTAAATAAAAATATATTTACCTGGAATTTCCTTATCTGTTGCACATATTCCCCAATTTCCGACGATGCTTCAGCATGATATTTGAGAATGGGTTCACACTTAACGCGCTTTTTTTTTGTTTAAACCCTCTTTATATTACATTTTTTTTTGTTTTCTTTTATAAAAGCATAAAAAAATAGCGCAGATTATTGGAATTAAGTTAAAATTAAAGCAAAACCAGTAAATTTTATGTATCGACTGTGGTTTTCCTCTTGTTTCAAATCGCCTTCGTGTAAACGGAAATCCAAGAAATTCTTGTGAAGGTTTTTCCGATTGCTCCCAAAAAGTTATATATCTTCACAAATGACAGGTTAGCCTCGTTACAACTGGCCCACATTTTTTATCCTACGGAGAATATCATTTATGCAGAGCTTAAACTTTGAAGATCTACATCGATTGGGTGAGAAACTAAATAAATGAAAGCGTAAGTTGGTATTCGTAACGAAAAAGGTTGGCATGAGCGGAACTTACCTTGTGTGAACTGAGGGATGCTTGTTATTCTATTACTTTTAATGACGTATTTTTCTCCAAACTGTAGTATGAGGAAAACGTACGCTTCTTTTCTCCTTACACTCCTTGCCGGATATTTTTGATCGAGTCTTTCAGATTATCAACGAACTTTTTAATGCCATATTTTTCTAACACCTCCTCTAAACTGCGGTATGAGGAAAACGCACGCTTCCTTTTCTCCTTACACTCCTTGCCGGATATTTTTGATCGAGTCTTTCAGATTATCAACGAACTTTTTAATGCCATATTTTTCTAACACCTCCTCTAAACTGCGGTATGAGGAAAACGTACGCTTCTTTTCTCCTTACACTCCTTGTCGGATATTTTTGATCGAGTCTTTCAGATTATCAACGATCAGATCGTTAATAATCGTTACATCGAAAATATTATTAACACTCTCACCACGAAGAAAACAGTTGAGGCGAATAGAAGGCATCTTTCTTTCCTAAATACGAGGTCCATAGTGAGAAAAAACTCGCTCTCATACATAACTTCTGCATATACATACCTTATTTTTGCGTTATTTTTACAAGAATGATTTTTGCGGAAAGGTTGGCTGAACTTCCACATACTCTTACATGCTGGAAAAAAGTTAAGTAGATATGAGGCGTGATTAACATTATCGTATGATGCCTGAAAGCACATGAAAGTGAAATTTCCATACCTTTTCACATGGTGATCTGCCTGCAAGACAAAGTTGGTTTTACGCCTAGCGATCTCGAAATTGCGAAGTCCTCAGTCCTTCATAACATATGCTTTTGTCGGCACTTTTTACTTATGGGT
>NQWY01005778.1:0-13053 GCA_019425655.1 Rhizophagus prolifer
TTCTGCCGAGGACAGCTTGAACCTCAAGCATCCGCCAGTTGGTACCGAAGCTCTCATGCAGCCATCGAAAACCTGGCACATGCTGACGCTCATAAACCGCTTCCCAGCTCTTCCCATGATCCTTGTACGACCACATGGAGGACCACAGCTGACGGTCATTGGTTGTTACCATGCCGCCTTCCCCCCCAGTAGTCATGATTTTGTCCTGGCAAAAAGACCACGCACCAATGTCACCGATTGACCCGACACGTCTACCTTTGTAGATGGCGCCGTGAGCTTGCGCGCAATCCTCGATAACCTTCAAGCTATATTCTCGAGCCAAAGCCATGATAGGATCCATATCGCAAGGCCAGCCAGCAAGGTGTACACAAATAATTGCACGGGTACGAGCAGTCAAAACAGCTTGAATAGTTTGCACGGTGATATTTTGCGAGTCGAGGTCAACATCCGCGAAAACCGGAATAGCACCCGCATTTACAATACTTGATACGGATGCAAGAAAAGTCCGAGAAGTGACTATGACTTCGTCACCGGGGCCAATTCCTAACGACTTCAATGCAACATCAATTGCAACCGTTCCGTTCGCCAACGCCACCGCAAATTCAGTGCTGGACCAATCAGCGAACTCCTTTTCAAACTCACGAGTTTCCTGACCAGTCCAATAGTTGACCTTATTAGACAAAATCACATCCCGAACAGCGTCCGCTTCTTCGTTGGTGAACGATGGCCAGGGAGAAAATGGGGTATTAAGCACTGGAATCACCTGCCAAAATTATAATCAAAAAAAGACCCCAAAAAAATATGGCCTTGATTAAAAATCGAGAGCCAGCGACGGCTACGCCGCCTCGACTCGTAAGCTTCGTACATCATGATATAGAGGTACCGGCTTTATCAAGAGTCAGGACCTGTAAATCTCGACATCGTCGCCTCGCCCGCGGCGTTGATATCATCTTTTTTCACGACCTTCTTGAGGGTCAGTAGGATGATTTTCAGATCAAGCAAAAAACTCGCGTTTTCAACATACCAAACATCAAGTTTAAATTTTTCACTCCAGCTTATCGCGTTACGCCCATTGACTTGGGCCCATCCGCTAAGACCAGGTCGTACTTCATGACGTCGGTATTGTTCTGGAGAATAGAGAGGCAAATACTCCATCAGGAGCGGACGGGGTCCGACCAGACTCATGTCCCCCTTGAGGACATTCCATAATCCGGGCAACTCATCAAGGCTTGAAGAACGTAGGAAAGCACCGAATGGCGTCATACGTTCGGCGTCCGGCAACGGCTTACCGCTGGCATCCGTGGCATCGCGCATGCTGCGAAACTTTATCATTTCAAACGGCTTTCCGTTTAGACCCGGCCGAACCTGCTTGAAAAGCACCGGAGAGCCGAGTCTCTTTCTAATGCGCAGCGCAATGATTAATAGCACTGGCGACAAAAAAAATAAAGCTAATAAGGAAGCAAAAAAATCAAACAGCCGTTTCATTTACCTACTCTTCAAAATTTAATTATTAGTTTAACCAAGCGAGCAACTGAATCACCGATATTGCTGAGCTTTTATTACCGTATTAGAATTAATACCTAGTCGCGCCCAGCCAACAAACCATTTATATATACATACATCTCACCTACAATATAGCGTTGAGAGAACTGCGCATGCGCTCGGACCTGAGCCGCCTTAGAAAGTTTTGCACGCAATTCAGTATCCGTGTAAAGCTTTAACACGGCAGCACTAATTTCTTCAATACAACCCGCCTTATGAAACAACCCAGTTACATCCTCCTTAACTGCATCAGTCAATCCATAAATACGCGAAGCGATGGCAGGCAGTCCAACACCCGCAGCTTGAATGGTAGCTAGACTGAAGCCCTCCCTGTAACTGGGTATGCAGAATACATCCGAAGCTGCCATGTACGCCTCGGGCTTATGGGTGTATCCGACTCGGTGATATCTACCTTCTAACTTAGAAGTCAGCTCTGATAATTCCGGATCGAGTCCGTCTTCGTCAGGTCCTACCACCACAAGATGAGCATTAGGAAGATCATCAACTAAACATTTAAACGCTCGGCCTAACTCAAGTACGCCCTTAACATGAGTCAAACGAGCCATGAACAGGAAAACCACAGCCGACTCAGGGATGCACAGCGAGCGCCTGATTTCCTGACGCAGTTCGGCACTGGGTTTGAACCGTTCGACATCCACTCCGCTAATTGAGCCTTGGCCGAGCACGCCAATTTTTTTCGATTTTACAATCCGCTCACTGACCAAAAAGTCGCGCTGAGAAGGACTGTCAGCAAGTACGCTGGTGGCACAGAATACAAGAAACCGATCCAGCATTTTCAAAAAAACACGAGGTAAACCTTTCTTAGTAAACCAAACTTGGCCGGTAAAAATATGGACTCGGACAGGTGTACGCGAGAAAAATCCAGCCAGCATGGACAACAGCCCCGACTTAGGCATCAACGAAAGCACACAGTCAAACTTCTCCTGCGAAAAAACCCGATAGAGCTTAATCAGCGACTGCAAATCACTTATGAGAGAAACCTTGCGTTCAATAGGCAGCGGCAGGAAACGTACATTCTCGCCTAACATGCCCTGCACATCTAGCTCTGCACCGTTTGCCATCAATGTAACGTCGAACACTTCTGACATTTTAATTACATGTTCCAACATAAATGCTCGTAGTGCTAACGGTATCGTTGCAACAATACAAATCTTCTTCCGATCAGCCATTACCATCACCGTAAATTTAAGAAGCGCGTGCAGCCCTATAAGCGATCATCATTGGAATGCGGTCAGGAACTGAACACTCAAAATTGAAGTCCAATACCTCCTTAATATGAGCAGAACTGTAGCCAGTGCGCTTGGTAAGTGCATCAATACGTTCGGGCGTGAGTGGCAACCTTACCACGGTCGACAATACCCGGGTGAGCGGGCGGATTGCGCCCTCGGGAATACGCAGCCGCGGCGCTCTCACACCTTGGCATTCAGCCATCCGCTGGATGACGTCCTCAAGCAAACAGTCATTCGAAAGGATAAACGTTTCACCCACCGCTCTCGGATCAATCGAGCAGGTCATTAAAGCACGTACAACATCATCAACATGTACATACGTGGCACGAGAAGAGCGTCTTCCAATATAGAAAAATATACGCTTACGAACCATGTGTGCCATCTGAAAAAAAGATGTGTTCGTCATGTCTGGCCCGACGACTATTGAAGGCCGAATGATCGTACAGGTAAAAAGTGGCTCAATCGAAGCAAGACCAAGTACCAGCTCGTCTGAAATTGTTTTGCTAATCTCGTAATCGCCAACGGGCGCGGGGCGAAAGGACTCATCTATGACCAATTCTTGATCAGCTTGGCTTTTAGCTCCTGTACTACTGAGCTGGACCCAATGAATAGGTCTTCCAGTCCGTTTAATTTCGTCATGCACCGCCCGTAAAAGATGCTTCGTACCGTCAACGTGAAGACCGTACATAAGCGCCTTATTATTAACCTCGCCCGCGCAGTGAAATATCACATCAGCATGATGTACAAACTCATCAAGCGCGCCTCCAGCAGAAGCTAGATCGGCTTTGATAAATTTAACATCTCCCTCCGATAAGCCGCTACGTCGAGATAGTGCAGTAACATTATCCCCGCGCGAAACAAGGCCGGCCATCAGCAGCTTACCGATAAATCCGCTACCACCCGTTATAGAAACATTCACTCCACACACCCCAAAATACTAAGCATCGATCAATAGATGTAGCCACTTAGTAGTATTTAAGCAGCACCAGAGCGTTGAGAAATCAATTTACGCTGATACACAATCAAACTACAGATAATAAAGCTGACATAGATATATAGACGCAACCGCATAGCCGTGCCCAAATTATCATTACCCAGCAACCAAATTATAGAATATACAGCAGAAAAAAATATCAAAAAATCCACAAAGGAATTTGAATACATACGATTGATAAAAACGTAATAAACAGCAAAAACAAATGGAACGCTCTCTAGGACAAATGCCAAAATCGCCGCAAAACCAGGAAAGTAGAATCCAAAAATCTGATAGATCACATTTAATATAAAATCAGGAACAAACATAAAGATAGAATCGAAGCGAATACCAAAACTTGACCCACCTTCTACTCCATCGAACCCGACCCGGTAAGACATTAAAGAATCAAAATAACCCAAAGCATAAAGTATATTCAGCGCAATTAATAATGGCACAACGTGAAAGATCACAGAGAATTTTCGAAAACTAAAAAAGAAGAAACCCAGGTATGACACAATAAATGCAAATCCTAAATAGCCTCTAAACAAATAAAGCAGATAGGCATAACAAAAAACTGCAACAACACAAAAAAATCTCACTATACCGGACTGAGTTTGAATTGATCTTTTAACGAATAACAATGCGGAAAGATATAAAAATAGCATAAAAACATCTCGATATATATCGAGCGTAAAGTAGAAAAGCGTAGGGTAAAAACTCACCGCTACCGCCACACCCAACATGACACTGGTCCTTCGATAATAGCCGTCCACCAGAGCAAGTCGGCCTGTAAGAAGAGGAATGAATATCACACCGAGAAGCATGAGAAGGGAACTCACCCCAAAACGAGTATACAACCCCATCTCATTTAAAAACCGAAGCCATATCGGCCATACGCTGGATGTAAGAGCGTCTTCGCCCAGGGCATAAGCATCATATACATCGGCATCGCTCCCGCCTGCAAACAGGTTGGTAGGATTTGACGCAAAGGTAAAGAAAAACAGGGCCTTAGCGAAAACGATTGCAATAAACAGAAGTAACAATCTCAAGCGCCACCTCCAATCGTGCCTATTTGAAACATACCTGACTGTTTTTCTAAAATCACAAAACGTGCTCATACTTCTTGCTGTATTTCTCTCCAGAGGCAAGCGAAGCATAAACCTCACTTATAATGAATCGTGCCATAAACATATAAAAACAGGTTGAGGACTTAGTAATGAGCGGGGCCTGCTCAAATGCCAGCACAAAATTATCTGCGCATGATTCCATATTAAAAGCTCTACTCTTGATTCGACTGCGCCTGGAAAGCTCCTCGCGCTCAGCGGCGCCCATAGTACTGTATTCAGCAATCAAGTCATAAAACTTATATTTCTTAAAGTCCATATCCTGTTCGTGATAATCGTAACCAGGTAATTCAGAAAAATACCCATATGAAGTAGAATCTTTTTCGTTTTCTATGGCAGTAATGCATGGCAACCCGTTCGCCGCTGCGTGCAACAGTGCAGTCCCTGTACCAATAAAAATTTGGTGCTTCGCCAACTCATCGTTCAATTTTGAGTATTCAAGGTTACCTTCAAGCGTAACCTCTTCGGACAGCCCTAATGCAGCGACCTTATTTTTCATTACCTCTAAGAGCGGGCCAGTGCCAAAAATTCGATAACTAAAATCGACACCCTTATCTTTCAATTCCCGGGCCACATCAAGCATGTATAGATTGTAGGTCTTAAACTCAACAAGCCTGCCTACTGAAACCAACCGCAATTTTTCGCCACAGAGCCCTTGGGCAACTTCCCGTTCTGCGGGAGTATCAACCCCTAAAGGAAAAAGCATCGATATATATTCGGGCGAACCATTTTTTTCTGCTGTCTTCTTAACAGAAGACTCATTGAAAAACAGAAATAATGGTGGTGAAGAAAAAATTTTACTTCTGAAGTAGGATTCATAGACGGGCAGTTTATCCCCGCCCCACGCGAGTTCGTTTGTATGATAAATCCCAAAAATGCATTTAATCTTTTGTGGAACGCAGTTCGCCAAGCGCTGCGCACAAAGATAAGTCAACGCATTAGAAACATGAATGGTTTCGCACTCAGAAAACAACTCTTTAACTTTATTCCCGTTTAGAGGAACAACCAAGTTTGCCTTTTCCCCTAAGAAGCCACTTGATAAAGAAACAAGATCTTGCCAGTAATACACATCAGCATATTGCTGCAACTGCCCCATCAACTTTGGATTTATCATTTTTTTATATAAAAAAACAAACTGAGGGCGCACCCCTTTTAAACTTAGCTCTTTTACCAGCCTTACAAAAAAAGTTTCTATGCCACCCAAACCCAACGATGACTGTACAAAAAGCACCTTCTTCATAGAACCTCCTTATAGAAATTAACAGCTATCATCAACAGATTTAACTAAATATATCCTAAATACCACTAAACAGACAACGAAATACAACATATAGGTTGCCGCGTAAGCCATCATAATACCCTGCACCCCCGAATAAAAATCGACTACAAAGAAGACGAAAGCCAGAAAGCATATACTTTGAAATGCTTCGGCGGAAACATATAGCTTCGTAGCGGCCTTTGCGACGGCGACATAGCCAATTACATAGCTAGAAATCCGAAAGAAGTCTCCTATCAACTGATAAACCATTACATCGCCAAGATCTTTGAAGTCTGAGGAGAGCACTATCGGTATAATGTACGAGCGGCCAAAATACAAGACCGAACCTCCTAGCAAAAATAGGAACATAATGATCAACAAGTACGTAAATACTTTCCGACAAATAACAGACTTATCATTCTCAGCAGAAATCATCGGCATGAAGTAATAGCCGAGAAACATACTGAAAAAGCCCAAGTAGGCGCTCGATAACTTTATTGCCCCTTGCCATAGGCCAGCCTGATGATAACCATCCCTAGCAATCAGCCCCCCCCTGACGATCATCTCAACTATAGGAAACGCCACTGCGCTGGTGAACAGCATCAATGAGAATGGTGCAAGCAGCCCAACAGGCATTTGGGTGAAGTTCAGCAACGAAACTTTGCCTTTAAAATCTGATCGAAAGAACACTAGAACGCCTGGCAACAGTGGCATTAATACGATAGCACACAGCGCTATGACAGCGCCGGACCATCCAAATTTAGCTATTAACACCCAAGCAGACGGAATCGCCAGCAGACCACCGACAATCTGAATCACAGCAAAAGTACGCGTTTCTTTCAAACCGTTCACAACACCAATTATTAAATTATTCAGTGCAAAACCGCACTGCGAAACACCAACAACTACAATAACCCACGCATAGTCCGGACTACCTATCGCCAATTTGGCCAGCACCGAAGAAAACACTATACAGATAATCAGAACTGCCACTGAAAAACAAAACGTATACGAAAATGCCCCACCTACAAAGCTAAGCATCTTAGAGGAATTATCTTTATACTCTGCCACGTATTTAATAACACCATTTGCAATTCCACCGCCGGCAATTAACGATAAAACCGTTATCAAACTCATCAGTTGACCGAGGCTCCCCAGCCCCTCAGCCCCGAGATACACAGCAACCAACTTCAACACAACGAAACCCGTTAGTATTTTCGTTAAATGCGCAAAGCCAGTCCACATGGCGCTAAATAAACCAGACACAGAACCCGCCTAAGTACTTGATTACCAACATACGAACCCTGAGCTACAGGTTATTAAAATATTCTTTCACCGCACTAATAACGGCCTCAACTTGTTTTTGATCCAAACCATACCAGATAGGGAGCCGTATCAGGCGCTCACTTTCGCAAGTTGTAAAGTTATCTATTCCGTTGAAACGACTAAATTTCTCCCCTGCCGCAGCTGAGTGTAAAGGAACATAATGAAAAACCGCACCGATTCCATGCGCTTTTAAATACGACAGTAGACCAGCTCGAGTTTCCAAGCTGTCAACCTTAAGGTAAAACATATGACCGTTATGCTCGCATCCGACAGGAATGGTCGGCAAAATGACTTTTCCATCGTTAGCCAAGCTGTTCAGCCCTACCTTATACAATTCCCATATTTTCAATCGACTTTCGTTGATTAATTTGCTGTTTTCGAGTTGCCCCCATAGGTAAGCCGCTTGAATATCCGAGGGCAAATAACTACTACCTACATCCACCCAACTGTACTTATCGACCATTCCACGGAAGTACTGGTTTCTGTTCGTGCCTTTTTCCCGAATAATCTCGGCGCGGACCAAAAACCTCTCATCATTGATAATTAGACCTCCACCTTCTCCGGCACTGGTGTAGTTTTTGGTTTCATGAAAGCTAAGTGCAGCCATATGACCAATTGTTCCTAGCGGACGCCCCTTATAGCTGGACATCATTGCCTGGGCAGCATCCTCGACAACAAATATTATGGCGTTTGGCGATATCCATAATCACATCCATCTCACAAGCTACACCTGCATAATGAACGGGAACGATTGCCTTTGTTTTTTTAGTAATGGCAGCTTCAATTAATGCCTCATCGATATTCATCGTATCGGCGCGAACATCGACGAATACAATACGTGCCCCGCGCAGAACGAACGCGTTCGCCGTGCTCACGAACGTATAGCTAGGCATTATAACTTCATCGCCCGGGTTGATATCGATCAACAGCGCTGCCATTTCGAGCGCTTGAGTGCATGAAGGCGTCAGGAGAAACTTTCTGCAGCCGAGCATTTCCTCAAACCACTTCTGGCACAGTACAGAAAACGCGCCATCGCCAGAAATTTTGTCACTTTTCATGGCAGCTAGAACATACTGATCTTCGCTGCCAGTATAAGGAGGTCTATTAAATGGAATCATCATTTTTTTCTCTTTAAAAGCTTAGCTTATAGCTCTAATAAAAATCGCTTTCGACTTTTCATACTTTCACCCGCAAAGCGAAAATCGATAACCCACAGATCGATGTATTTCGACATGAGCATCATTGCGCTTATTACCCGCCTCTCTGCAACATAAACATAAGTACAATTTCTTGGGCAGGCGCCAATGACCGGACGCAATCATATTTACGAGTCACTACTCTTTCAGAAACCACACAAAAATTATAAACACTGGAAAACTGATCTATATCAATTTGGCCCGCGTTATAGATTTCCGCTGCATCACTGTTCTTTACGTATTTACCCAATAGATGCGTTCTGTAATGCGCTTCATTCGTTAAACATGCCACTGCGCGCTCCTTGGCTAAGAACCCACGATAGAATTTTTGTTTTTATTTTCTGCAATACTTAATAAATACTGACCATATGAATTTTTACTGAGACTGGCCCCAATCCTAACCAACTGGTCAACTGTCAACCAGCCATTATTAAAAGCGATCTCTTCAAGGCAAGCGACCTTATAGCCTTGACGTTTTTCAAGTGTTTCTACAAAATGCGCAGCTTCGAGTAAACTCTCATGGGTACCCGTATCCAACCAAGCGAAGCCGCGCCCCAAAAGTTCGACGCTTAGATCCCCCCTATCAAGATAGGCTTGGTTGATACTAGTGATTTCTAACTCTCCACGAGAGGATGGTTTTACCTTCTTGGCAATCTCCACGACATCACTATCGTAGAAATAGAGGCCTGTCACTGCGAAATTCGATTTAGGTTTAAGCGGCTTCTCCTCAATTGAGAGCGCTCGCCGATGCCCATCAAATTCAACAACACCGAAACGCTCCGGATCCTTTACCTGATAGCCAAATACAGTAGCGCCGCTCTTCTGCGCAGCAGCGGCACGTAACATCGGGCTGAAACCCTGACCATAGAAAATATTGTCTCCAAGAACCAAGCATACCGAATCACTGCCGATGAACTCTTCACCGATTGTAAAAGCCTGCGCCAAGCCATCGGGCTCAGGCTGCACGGCATAGCTAAGTTTGATACCAAAATCGCTCCCATCTCCCAAAAGCCGCTTAAAACCATCGATGTCAACTGGTG
This sequence comes from Rhizophagus prolifer, assembly GCA_019425655.1. Classification (NCBI taxonomy): domain Eukaryota; kingdom Fungi; phylum Glomeromycota; class Glomeromycetes; order Glomerales; family Glomeraceae; genus Rhizophagus; species Rhizophagus prolifer. Next base: position 9,713 of record NQWY01005778.1, read on the forward strand.
TACTAATAAGCAAGATATCGCGAATCCCTGCTAAAAAAAGGACTGACAGCGGATAATAGATCATCGGTTTATCATATACAGGCAATAGCTGTTTTGAGATGCCTTTGGTGATGGGATAGAGCCGCGTCCCTGAGCCACCAGCTAAAACAATTCCTTTCATCGGTTTTCCGATCTCCATTCACGCCGAAATCAATTCTAATCTATTTCCATCTAACACTGAAAAATCAATAGCTCAAGCAAAAAAATGACATTTTCCACCCCTCGCCAAAAAACGGCGACACACGCGATGATAGCTAATAGCGGCGCCACCTGACAAAGCAAACGGGCTATCGAGTGAAGGTAGGATTGCAGGCAAAATCTCCGGCAACCACACCCGAGTAGGACCAAATACGCTCAGCCCAGCCGACAGGATTGCGATTAAGGAGCGCGGGGTCAAGCGCTAGCATACCCGCTACCAATGGAGCCTCTTGAAGCAGATGCCACATCCTATCAGCGAATACTTCCATAGTTTGGCTACCCAATTGCAGCCTCAGATTTTGACCACAAAGTGATCAACTGCCTATTCCGACTATGAACGAGCCATTGAGGCTGCTCACGACAAAAGAGACGTATCAGCCAGAATTATATGCTCAACAGGATCTGTGGCATTACCTATAAGCACATCGGCGGCAACCCTGGGCTTCATTGCCCTTTGACAACGGTTCACCCTACCCCATTAACCGCACGCGTCCCTTTATGGTGCTTCAGTTAAGCTACGACGATGCAGCAACGGTACATATGAGCCCCTTTGATGACCCGAAAAGACATGTCGAACAACTACAATACCAATACTGCTGCCTAAACCAAACAACACACCTAATATGATAATCAGTGTCTTCATCGGCTTAACCGGACTCAAAGGATCCAAAGCCTGTTTGTCAATGGTAACCAGCTTCAACCGGCTCATATCAATATTCAGATTGCGTAAACGAATAGACTCCGCCCGTAGAGGCTGTACACCAGAAAGAAAGACCTCTTCATTTTGACGACTGTTTAAAACCTCCACTTCGCGATTTTTCTCAAGAAGCTTCAACTCTTTCGCAATTTCCCCCATTCGAAGGGCGGTAAAGTCGTCTGTTTTTCGCCGTAACAGTGCATTTCGCTCAGCCTCTAACGCCTCTGCCCCCATAAAATATAGCGGGATTTTCTGATTATTTACCTCTGTTCGCATCATGCTTGCGGAACCTGAGCGCTCTGAATCCCCTAGTGAAGATGGAGTCGTTGGCTTCCTGATACCCAGGGAGCGAGCGATTCCTATAGCCTCACTGAGTTCAGCTATACGATCAACCCGCTGAGTTTTTAGCTGATAACGAAGTGCCTTCATCTCATCTTGAAGCCGTGCGCGCCGCAAGCTACTCGTCTCCTCTAACGATGCGATCCTGGCTTCTTTATCATTGTCATAACTCGAGCGTGCCGCATTTAGCTTGCTCGTAATTTCATTCAGACGGTTGCTAGCAATAATATTCAAGTCGGCCGCGATCTGTTCTCGTTCGCTTGCGATAGCATACTCGACGAACCCATTGAGAATGGAAACGCCGTCTACGCCCTTGGGATAACTCATCTCAATTCGGATATAGGAACTAACCGTGTCTTTCTTGGGATCAGGAACGGACAAACTGATTGAATCACGGTTGAACTCCTCAAAACTCTGCTCCAGAGTTCGTCCAGGCTGTTCAAATTTTTTGAACAGCTTTTGGTTCGCTCTGAAAAACCCGAGACGCGTTTCATACGACTCCAGAGCAGCTCCAACCTTTATCAGTGCATCTCTAGGCGGTAGCTGATAGATCTCTGAGCGGTTCAATGCGTCCAACTCGTTGATTGCCGCAGGCCTGAGAACACTAGTGACGCGATATTCAGGAGTTACTAAAAACGCATACGCAGCTGCTAGAAAGCCAGAGAGCAATGTAGTGAGAAATACTATTTTTTTTTGCTGCCATATGGCTCGACAGATAACAAGAAGGTCAATTTCGTCAGACGGGGGGACTGGGGGGGCACGAAAACTACTACTCACAACAAAAACCTGCCTTCAAAAAGAAACTGCGGGCTCGTTATGCAGACAAAATTGTGTCTTTTTTATTCTAATTAGATGATCGTCAAAACCCAGCGTCGCTGCCAAATTTTTAGCGCACAAATTGCCCGTTATCGAGAACAGATTTCATTTTGCCATCTCTCTGACATATTGCAAGTATTGACATAGCCATCAGCTTTTCTTACGCGTATAGCGCCAAACCTTATGGAACATGCCATAGGAATCTTAAACAGAAAGAAAATTCCGAAATATCGAGCTAAAACCCAATGAATCCGGGGGATTTCTACTTGAGGGCGGCCGCATCATTACAAGGCGGCGCTGAAATTGACGGGCTATTTTAGGGCAGTTTTCTGACGAGCGGTTGTCTCAGCATGCATGCGATTTTTGTGGAACGGGAGAGAGCTCCCTAGGCACGCCCTGCAGGGGTCGACTTATGACGCCGACTGCGCACCAATATGCCTAACAACGGCCCTATCAGCATGCCGACAATCAACGCCACGGTCACGAACACCGACACCGGCATCTGCCCGGTCGCCAGGCCAAGGAACGAGAGAGACACGCCCTGCTGGTTTTCGAGCACAAACGCTATAACCACCAGTGCGACCACCAGCACTGTCAGCAACACCACGGCGCGCTTAATCCCACGCATAATCTTCTCCTACCCTAAAGACACTCAGACGTTTTCTTCTTCGTCTTCGTTCACTCGATCACGCAATTCCTTGCCCGGCTTGAAGTGAGGCACGAACTTGCCGTCCAGGCTGACGGATTGCCCGGTCTTAGGGTTACGGCCTACGCGCGGGGCGCGGTAGTGTAGCGAGAAGCTGCCAAACCCTCGAATCTCAATCCGATCGCCGGTCGCCAGGCATTGGGACATTTGTTCAAGCATGGTCTTGATGGCCAGCTCCACATCCTTGGATGAAAGCAGCCCTTGATGGGTGACAATTCGTTCGATCAACTCCGACTTCGTCATATTTTTCCCTTCTTTTTCAAGCAGCTAGGAAAAGCGCTTCAAAGGTTTTAGCATGACTTGATGAATTTGAACAGCCCATCCAATAACTTATCTACACGCCAGATCGACTTCACTATCAAGCGCTTACGCGCTCAGTTGCAGATCACCAGCATCGTGCGGGTAACGGCGCCTGCCGGGTTCCAGTCGAACAAGTAATCCCCTTCCTCGTCCTTGGCGTCACTGGACCTTGTGACGACCTTGTACCCCTGCATCTTGCACTCTCGAGCCGCGCGCTTCTCACACTTCTCCCAGTTGGAGCCCAAG
>NQWY01005866.1:0-10855 GCA_019425655.1 Rhizophagus prolifer
ATAGGAAAAAAATTGTAAGACACTTATATAATTTTCTAAAATCTAATTAGAGATATCAATTTATACTATGAAATATTAAAAATTTTTAGCACCAATTTTATCAAATGGATAAATAAAAATTATAAAAACATTGTGACGAATTCTTTGAAAAGGAATTAAAACTTTATTACTAATTCAAATAGTTACATAGTGGAAAAATCTTTTGACAAGGTTTTTTAATACAATCATGAAATTACATTATTTTACATGAATCAATTGAATCAGATTTTGAGCAACTTGTAACCCTTGTTTAGCAGATCGTTTATACCAATAAATTACTTTATTTATATTCTCAATTTTATCATTTTCATATATTTCTCTATTTTCATAAATTTCTCTCTTTTCAAATACATCTCTATTATCATATACTACTTTCCTGTTCATATAAATTCCTCTGTTTTCATACTTCTCCATTTTCATACATATAAGCAAGATTATATTGAGCCATACTATTTTCTAAATTTGTTGCTTTTTGATATAATTCAATGCTCTTTTTTTATTAATAATAGTTCCAATCTCGTGTTGATAACAAGTTCCTAAATTATTTATTCCATATGTATTTCCCAAATTTGTTGATTTTTGGTATAATTCAAATGCCACATTAATTCCAATTCCTAAATAATTAAAATCTCCAAGTAAAAGAATAGAATTTGAATTATTTTGATTATTTGATAACCAATAATAACTTTCTTGTGGATTCACATCATTAAGATAATCCAGAATATGGTGTTTTTCTTTTTCTTCTATATACAGTAATTAGGAAGACCAATCATTTTATCAACTATTTCATTAAACTTATCATTTAAAGTTTTATCTATGATTTGATTGTTGAATTGAAGTTCCTATTTCTTTTGATTAAAATTTTGAATGATTTCAGATAATTCTCCATGTAATATATTATCTTTAAAGCTCCATCAATGTTTGGATTTAAGTGACTGTTCACTTGGTATTTGAGTATCTGGATTAGAATTATTTGCAATAATCGCTGTTAATTGAGTAATAGTTGGGCGATTATCTGGTTTACTATCCTAACAATCTATAAAAATAAAGATATAAATGTTAATGATTACCAAAAGCTAACAAACATTATTAGTTAAAATAAATAATTACCGGTGTAAACTTTTATATAATCTTCGGGTGTATCGGGAATAGGTTTCTCTCTAAAACTATGTGAAAGTTCACGGCCAAACCAATATCATATGGTTTAGAATGACGTTTGTATACCGCTGTATAAATATGTTATAATAAAGCTTATATAATTAATTATAATATAAAAAAACTATTACAAAATGATTATATAATGAATAAAATTTTAAGACCTTTTAAAAACTTGTTTTAAAATTGGGATGATGTCATTACGTAATTATAGTATATTAAATAATTACCTCATGAACAATTTCTTTAGCTGTGACATTATTAAAATTAAAAAAAGATTTTAATGCTAAATATTTTTGAGAATTTTTCAATTTGCACGATAAACTTTTCCGAAACCTCCTGAACCAATTTCTTCGATATCAAAAAAACATTCATATTTGTAATATTTTATATGTTGTTTAGAAATAGTTTCTTCAATACAATTTATCCATTCATTTGAATTTTCAGTATAAATTTTAGATTCAGTATTTATATTGGACATAGTTGAGACTAGAGAAAGAAATAAAAAAATTTCTTTTTACTGCGGAAAATTTATTTATTTTTTTTTAATTTTTAAGCGGAGAAATTTATTTTAATAACCGTAATAAAAAGGGAGATATAAATTACGAAACACAATGATGCACTTCATTACTCAAAATATGGTAATCATAAAAATATTTACTAAATATTTATCACTTACAAAAATTCTTTGTCGAAATAGGTAATATAAAGAATCATTCTTTGACGAAAATATGCTTGTGCTCATCAGTCTGCATTATTGCGTGCGCAGCGCAGTGTTTTAATCATGTGATATTTTGATAAAAAAATTTCTCAAATGTAAATAAATTTCTTGTTTATATATCAGCATATCCTAATAAAAAATTTGACTATGGAATTAGATGGTCTTTATAGTCTATTATTAATGTTGAAACTATCTTACCACCTAAAATCTAGAAAAATCTAGCGCTAGTACACCAAAATATTAGTCCGTGGATTTTTTTATTAAACGTTATTAAGTATATATAATATAAACAAACAAAATAAAAATATTTTTAAAATAATATCGGAACTTTATTCAACTTGTTTGACGCTAATTTTTGTTATTCACATTCAATTGCGGCATATTTTAAAAAATTAAAATATAAGATATTATCATAAAAAGTGTAACGAAATTATTATTTAGACCTGAATTTTCATTTGAATTAATACAGGAGTTAATAACAATTTAATAATAGAGTTTGAATTTTGGAACCGGTTGTAAAATTTAGATGAACGAGCACATAAAACCAATTGGTCATATTAAAACCAGTTCTAAATTCTAACTGGTTATCGAATATATTAAGCCGGTTGTGAATTGTTAAAATAATTATACCGGTTACAACTGATAAAAAATTCAGGTCCAACCGGCAACCGGTTAACCGGTTAACCATATCATCGATCAAAAATTTTTAAATCTTTTTCTAAAATTGGACATCGTATACAATAATTTCCAGTATGTAAAAGTTACGTAAGTACAAACTTTTGTTTTTGTTACTCAAAAGAAGCTACGTGAATAAACGTTTGTGTATAGCGCTATTTTAATTGATACATTAATAAAGTTTCTTCAAAATACTCAAATTTCTGTATATTAAGGCAATTGATTTAATATACGCCATGTCAACTATTACTCTCAACTGTTTGGTTGCAGAAGAAAACCCTTATATAATACCTTCAGCGTAAAAGTTCATAAGACAGAGGCGGTTGGATAGTGAACTCAAGGATACTATCAACACAAGCTCTAACGTTGACGCAAAAGACATAAAACTATAGTTTATATTTCTATCGAAGAAGAGAAAGAAATTTATTCGCCGTTAATACAAAAAATTGACGTTAATAATCAAGGACGAACTTGGTGGTGTGGAACTCCTTCCACTTTTGGAGATTAGTAAACGCTTCCCTCCCAACCAGCCGACATATCATCGTACAGCCTCCTATTGAAACGAAAGAAGTTCACTGCTAGTTTGATTAAATGAAGGCACTCTTCGGCTTGAAGGCAGACGATTATATGAAACTACCTACTTTTGTTGAAGATGTTAAGGATACGCCAGAAGGTATCCAAAATTTGGCTATAGGTTAATTTTTGAAATTGCACTATGCTGGCGCCAACTAAGTTACCCGTCATGATTTTATTTCCGTGTAATTTATGGCGTGACATCAATATATGGAGCTATGGAGATGATATAAAGGTTTATCTTCAGTACGAGATTTCTGGAAGTCATGGCAAAAATCCTGTTGATTGGGTTATAAAGGTACGAAATATCATCATCACAGTCATCGAAGCGAAAAAAGAGGAAATCAATCAAGGAATTTCACAAAATGCCAGACATCTATTCAGCGTAATCCTAAAAAAAGAACGTATGATACGGCAAGTTTGCGCAAAGATGTAATATACGGGCTTGTATCAACAGCTGTGGATTGGGTAATAATCAAGCTAGTTTCGTTCAACTCGGATAATAACAGATAACAGTGAAGGAAAAGTGGATGCATTGTTAAGCTCGTTGTCACCCTCTCCATTGACCCATGACAACTTGGTGAAGCTAGCCCCCTGCCTCCGTTTTTAGGATTAGGTTAGGTTACAGACTTGCAGTTGGTATAGGAATATCATTGGCTAAATGTTATGAGCTAAGCTTTTTTGACCGAGAAAGTTAGTGGTGCAGAAATACCGCTAGTGCAGCGAATAAATTTTCTTATTAATGAGTATTAGTAGCAAATAAAACGCCTCTGGTGTTCCCATTGTTTATCAAACGAAAATTTTATGATTGGCAAAATATCATTCTTAAGGTATCACCAGAAATGTACCTTCATGCACAATTACGTTTTGGTAATACCAATCCTTATAAATAAGCAAACTTAAACTGCGTAAAAAAAATTAACTCTGTCAATAAAAATTCAAAGAAGCACAGTAATGTCTAACAACACTGAATCTAATGTACCTGCAAAACTTAGTGAAAATTTTAATAATGAGTGGATTAATTGGATTGAAGAAGCTATTGCGAAAGATTACTTTAAATATTATGAATTTAATCATTTTAATAATTTTCAAGAAATTGGTTTTGGAGGATTCGGGAAAGTTTACCGTGCGAACTGGAAGAGTTCTAATTACTTGGCATTAAAATCCTTTTTTAATTTCAATGACACCACAATTAAAGAAATTGTCAAAGAGGTAAAAAATAATATATTGTTTGCTTAAAATTCAGCATGAGATCGATTTTCATGCGAATATTATTCGTTTCTATGGCATTACAATGGGTACAGTACAACATATTTTTTTATTATACATAATTTAATTATTAAATCTAAAATTAAACATTTTTTATAAAGAAAATCAAAATGATAGTTCAACAAAATATTGGTTAGTAATGGAATATGCAGATAGTGGCACTCTTCAAGAATATTTGAAGGAAAATTTTGATAATCTTTCTTGGAATAATAAATATTGTATGGCATTTCAGTTGTCTTGTGCTATATTATGTTTACATGATGGAGGAATTATTCACCGTGATCTGGTAAGTAAATAGCATTCCAAAAATGTATTAGTTCACCAAAATACAATTAAATTAGCGGATTTTGGGTTATCAAAAAGAATTGAAGAATCATCCAACCTCCAATCTATGAAATTTTCCGGAGTGATTCCTTATATTGACCCAAAAAGTTTTAGTAATCAAGATTATAAGTTGAATAGAAAAAGTGATATTTATAGTATTGGAATACTCCTATGGGAGATATCCAGTGGTAAACCTCCTTTTTATAATGAAGGTAAATCATATGATACTTGTTTAGCAATCAATATATCGCAAGGTCTTAGAGAGACGCCTATTCCCAATACTCCTAGGGATTTAGATTGTTGGAATAATGAGCCAGGTAATCGTCCAACTATCAATCAGGTTGTCTCCAAATTAAATGCAATTATTCCAAACAATAATAATAATGATATTATTATAAAGGATTTTCGATCAAATAATTCTAATACAAACATACATGGAGAATTATCCCAAATTATTCAAAAGTTTAATAAAATAAGTATAAAAGAAATAGAACCTTCAATATTATTAACCAATAATTATGAGATGATAGTTGATAAAATGATTGACCTTCTTGATAAGATAACAGTAGATGGGGAAGAAATTGACAGACAAAGTATTTATAGTTATCTTAATAATCATAATTTAACTTCACTAGAAATTTATATTTGGTTATTAGATAATCAAAATCAGTCAAATTCTATTGTTTTACTTGGAGATTTTAATTATTTAGGAATTGAAATTATTGATAATAAAAAAAAGGCATTTGAACTATATCAGAAAGCTGCAAATTTGGAAAATATGGCAGCTCAATATAATCTTGGATGTTGTTATTTGTATGGGAGTGGTGTTGATAAAGACAATAATAAAGCTTTTGAATTATTTAAAAAATCTGCTGAAAAAGGATATTTAAAAGGAATAAATTATTTAGGAACTTGTTATCAAAGCGGAATTGGAATTAGTCCTAATGATCAAAAAGCATTTGAATTATGTCAAAAGGCAGCAAATTTAGGAAATCCATACGGAATAATAAATTTAGGAAGTTGTTATAGAGATGGAGTTGGAACTGATATTGATAAAAAAAAGGCATTTGAATTATATAAAAAGGCGGCAGATTTAGGAAATTCATATGGAATACATTGTTTAGGATATTGTTATGAAAAAGGAATTGGAACTGATGTTGATTATAAAAAGGCATTTGAATCATATCAAAAAACAGCAGATTTAGGAAATACATTTGGAATGAATAATTTAGGAACTTGTTGTCAATATGGGATTGGAACTATTATTAATAAAAAAAGAGCATTTGAATTATATCAAAAAGCTGCAGGTTTTGGAAATAGTGTAGCTCAATGTAATCTTGCATTAATGTATGAATATGGAGAAGGAGTTGTTGAAAACATAAATCAAGCAATTTATTGGTATGCAAAATCCGCATCACAAGGATATCAAATTGCTCAAAATAAGTTAACACAAATTTATGAAAATATAAATAATTAAAATTTAAATAAATTACACTCAATTATAGAAATCACTTTCATTTTTTTCTTGCCTTTTGAGTACTGTGTAAAAAAATAGATTGTTGTCAATAATACACACTGATAGTTTTAGAAGTAAATTTATTTTTAATAATTCAAAAAAAATTAATGTTATTTGCTGATAACTGTTGTACAGTTCATATGTTGATATTTATTTTAATATAGTAAGTATTAAACTAAATGAAAAATTATACACAATGTAGTATATATACTCTAAGTTTTTTTTAAGTCATGTTACAATTGTTACATGTACTGTATATTTTTTATCAGAAGTAAATAATGCTAGTATTTTGGGTGCCATATTAACTGAAACCAGGTGATAGACTTAAAGCTTTTTTAAAAATAAAAAATTTACTAATTGAAACTGCAACAAGTGTAAAAACATTGAAAGGATGACTAAGCTTTGGATTTCTTCATATCACATAAATTGTATTTATATTGAAAAGAACTTCACTGAAAAAAAGAAAAAATCTTACCCAATAAATATACAATCGTTATGGAACATTACTGATCAAACAAGCTTATACTATGTAATAAACTATCGACCTAATTAATCATCTTTATGAGGGTGGGAACGCGATTATACTATCCTACGTTATTCATTGATTTAATATGCAATTCGTATATACATTTTGCAAAATATTATTTAATCACTGTGATACGTCATAATAAACTAGAACTTAGATGGAATTTTCTTATATATACCCTTCGCTATTAAAAGAAGGGAGATCGTATCACATTCGTCCCTGTTGTACACATTAATCTGTCTAATTTCTATAATAAATAAACATACATTGTTACCACATAAATCCGTATTTGCAAAAGAATTTATTTTTGTAAATAGTTAATAAATTTTACATGAAAGATTTAGGAAATTATATACAGATACTTAGTATATTCACCACTTTCTCTCTTACAAATGAATAATCCAGATTTTCTATTAATTTGGTTCACATTTTATTTAATATTATAAAAATTATAACAATGCAAATAAACTTCTATATATAATTTATTGAAATAGATAATATTATAATCATTTAATCAGTTTTAACATGCTTCTCTATAATGCCTTGAGTTTTAATTTGTAATACTTCAGAAAGATTACGTTTTCTTGATTTACTATTATAAAATGTATTTGATTCAGATAAAAATAACATTAAAATTAGAAAAATATACACTTAAATTTCGCACAACACAATTCAATATTAGTACCTTATGTCTATATCAAGGTCTTGTTGTTTAGTATTATATTCTAAAAAATTAATATGAAGTTAAAATTTATGGTTTTTAATGTTTCAAATTATTCAATATTTACCGTCATTGCCTTCAATTAATTTATCATCTAAAATAATATGAAGTATATATTAATTTCAAGCATTATTTTTTTTTTCAAAGTATTATAATACATACCTTGAGTTATATTAAATGATCTCATTGACGATAAATTAGAAATCAAGGAACTTAATGGTCTACTAGTATAAATAGCTCCAGGATGGGTTTCCTCACTGAATTCAGGGCCAAGTTGCTTCAATTGTATTAATTCTAATCTTTTTCTTTCTGCTTGTTTAAATATTTCCATATATTTATTTTTATGATACCAACCAATAAGACTTTCTGTAATTTCAGTTATTAAAGGCCTTTTTGAAGGATCAGAATTCCAGCATCTTTTCATTAAATTAGAAAAACATTCAGGGGTATCTTTCGTAATTTTAGGTTGTTTCCCATCAATAATTTTGTAGATAAGATTAATGTCATGATCAATATTAGCAAAAGGTTTGCAACCTGTTGTTAATTCCCACATAATCATACCTATACTATAAATATCAGATTCTTTTGAAAATGCACCACCCATAAATACTTCTGGTGCAATATAAGGTATTACTCCATATATTTCATTATTTGATAAATTAGAATTTGCAGGTAGTGATAATCCTAAATCACAAATCAACCATGTTTGATGCGCTAATAATATATTTCCACTATGAAAATCTCGATGCATAAAATGTTTTTCATGAATTACATTTAGCCTGAAACAAAAAAATATGTAAATACCCTTCTGAAATTTTCCATAAAATATGTAGTTTATTATTCCATGCAATATCATTAAAATTCTTTTGCAAATAGTTATGCAAATTCCCACCATTTGCGTACTTCATTACTAACATATAATCTTTTGTTTCAATATCCTGGGAAATACCGTAAACTTCAATAATATATTCCAGACTATAACATTGAAATAGTGATTTTACCTAGTAATATAGTAATTATTAAATTTAAATAGATAGTTGTATTAAAATAAATATAGTAAACCAATAGTATAAACCAACTAAATTACCTCATTTAAAAAGTATTTGCTTATATTTTGTGAATTTGAAAATCTTTTTACAGCAACATTTTGACCTAACCAAGTCGCCTTATAAATAATACCAAATCCTCCTTCCGCAATATAATTAAAATCTGTAATTTGAGAATATGGAATTTCACTTATTGGTAATTGATTTGTTCTGGAATTAAGAAATATTCTTCTAATAAAATCATATATATCTAATAGATTGGCATTTTCATTAATGGTGTCCATATAATTAGCAATCTTACAATTAATACCGTCAAGTGATACTGCAATTTGTATATAACAAAGAACATCATTAATATCACTGCAAACTTCTATTCTTTTACATTTTTTACATTGAGATTTATCTATAATTCCAAATATGATATTTGTTGTTAAACAATATCTACACCCAATATAAATTATATTGCAAATTGGACACCATTTTTGACAATGAGATTTGAATTCTAGAAGTTGGTTACAAACTATACATTGATTATGAGTATCCCACCATGGTAAATAAAGAATTGGAACATATTTTTTAATTAAAGTCGATTCTACCCATCCAGAAGAAATTTTATAACAATTTGAACATATTCTAAATTCAATATCACTTGAAAAAATCTTTTGTTGAAAAATTAACTTTCTACATAACTTACAGAAGTTAACACTTTCAATAAACTTTAGCTTTTCATAATAATTGTAATGATTCATATTATCAAGTCTATTCTTTGTAACTATTTGTTTAAAGTGTGAAATTTCAGAACAGTTATTACACCATTCTTGTATATTTTGTGTACAAGAATCTAAGCTTCTTGGTTCATGTCTGCCATTACACTGAGACTGAGAATATCTTGTACTTATATAAACATCCAAATTGTTATTAGCTGTATACTTAATATATAAAAATAAACAAAATTTGCAATATTTTTGTTCAAATAAAAGTGTTGTAGAATAATGACTTTTACAGTAATAACATTTATCATCACTATTATTGAGTGGAATGAACACAATTGGTATAATTGAATTAAAAGTACCTTCCCAATCTACTAATGGTTTTAAAGGGAAATAAAGTTTTTTTATAAAATCATATATTTCTAATGGATTCGAGTGGAAACAATGCTTTCTTCTTCAATATCTGTAACACCAACAGTAGTAAAAATTATTCTTTTGCACTTTTTACATTGAGTTTGATCTGTAATTCCAAAAATAATATTTGTTGTTAAACAATATCTACAACCAACATAAATAATTCTGCAATTAGAACAATATTTATGATAATTAGATTTGAATACTAGAATTTGATCACATGTTGTGCATTGATTTTTAGCATCCCACCAAGGTAAATAAAGAATTGGAATGACTTTTTTAGTTACAGTTGATTCTACCCATTCAGAAGAAATTTTATAACAATTTACACATGGCTTGAATTCAATGCTATTTGATGCTATCTTCTGGTAAATTGATTTACCACATATATTGCAATCTTTTCCAACTTCAATAGAATTCAAATTATTCAATTTACAAAATCTATTGTTTGTGGCTATTTGCTTAAAGTTTGAAATTTCAGAGCAGTTATTACACCATTCTTGTATATTTAGTGTATAAGAATCTAAGAAGCTTCTTGGTTTATGTCTGCCATTACACTGAGACTGAGACTGAGAACTTACATATACGTTCAAATTGTTATTATCTGTATACTTGATATATAAAAATAAACAAAATTTGCAATATTTTTGTTCAAATAAAAGTGTTGTTGAATAATGACTCTTACAGTAGTAACATTTATTATCATTATTATTGAGCGGAATGAACACAATTGGTATAATTGAATTAAAAGTATCTTCCCAATCTACTAATGGTTTTAAAGGGAAATAAAGTTTTTTTATAAAATCATATATTTCTAATGGATTCAAATTTTTATTATTTGTATAATTAGAAATTTGATTATAACTATATGTATTGATTTTTGTGGAAACAATACTTTCTTCTTCAATATCTGTAACACCAACAATAATAGAAATTATTCTTTTGCACTTTTTACATTGAGATTGATCTGTAATTCCAAAAATAATATTTGTTGTTAAACAATATCTACAACCAACATAAATAATTCTGCAATTAGAACAATATTTATAATAATTAGATTTGAATACTAGAATTTGTTCACAAGTTATGCATTGATTATTAGCATCCCACCAAGGTAAATAAAGAATTGGAATGACTTTTTTAGTTACAGTTGATTCTACCCATTC
>NQWY01005899.1:0-17225 GCA_019425655.1 Rhizophagus prolifer
GTAATAGTGATTAAAATTGGGCAAGAAACTTAATTCCAAGTCAAAAAAGATACCAGAAATTTCATATAGTAGGATTAGGCCTGGTGCAGTTTTAAGCTTTGAATTCTATATCAGGAATTTGTATAATTAGAATGGAGATTTTCTGGATACCTTTTGGTTTTTTTGTCTCAGAACACCTGCTAAACTTATATTTAATTACAGAGGTTATGGATTACATTTGGTTATAACTGGTGATTATTATTGTTTATTTTATAAAATCAAAATTTATAATTATTTTAAAATCTATTTAAATATTGTCTTTTTAATTTAAAACTGAAATACTTTCTTTTCATAAATTTATATGTAATAAAGTTATATATGTACAATTATTACAAGTAATTTCCTTATCTGGCTTATCATTATTGTTTTTAAAAATATAATTATTACTATAATTAGTAATACAAAGTAATAATTAATTATTAGATTAATAATTAAAAAGTTAAAAGTTGCACAGTATTTACTTTAGTGATAAACACTTTTTATTGAATTAAAAGTTTTATTTTATGAATAATAATCAACTTTTATAACATAATTGTTTCTTTAACGGACTTTCAGGTAAGTAAATAGGGAGCCGAGGAGGTTAAGAATGACATCATATATAAATTTTTTTTTTTTTTTGCTTTTAGGATTGACACACACATGTTTATAATTTACATTTACGTTAATTTATATGTACTGACATCAACCTATGCCGTAGATTTTCCATAGTAGGTTGCAGCAACTCACTTTACGTTGACCTATTCCATAGTTTGCGCCGTGTGCCCTTCCGCAGTCTAGATGTAAGTACCTATTGTATGACGTAGTACTTTGTAATTTTTGATCTCCACCGCAGTTCTTGATGTACATAGCTAAAATACTACGGCTAGAGAGCAGTAAATAATCCTCATTTCGAAAAAAAGGTAAAAGAATATCATGTCTCAAATTTTTGATAAGATAACTACATTTTTTCATCAAACTTTGGTTGTGAGTGGCAGCATTCGCATATTTTTTAAACTATGTATCTCGACTATGTTCATCATCGATTTTTTTTTTTTTTAAAAAAAAATAGCTGCGTAATTTTAAAAATTTGGCCAGGGCTAATTGGCATTTTCATATATTTTTAGAAATGGTATACTCGTTGGGACGATTTTCACTGGCACCGTATTTTTTCTATAATAAGACTAAATCAAATAAAGCAAGGGGTTACCATAAACCGAAGGGGTCTCGGTTCATTTTTTCTTTTTTATAGGAGTAAAGGGGAGAGGAAGGACTATATGGATCAATTAAGGAACGATCAAATGTTAATATATTAAACGATTAGAGCATAGTGATGTCGGATCTTCGGGAATGATTTAATGCAGGACGATCTTTGAGTGAAATTTTCGATGATGATGTTTGGCCTGATTTACGCATGTTCTTAGCTCCCGGTTGATGATTTCTGCATGACTTTAACGCCGTCGGGCCATTTCAAATCCGTATTTTACAAAAGCAGCCAATAATAAAATTAATATTAATATTATTGATTAATTTATTAAGTATGTGGCCCAGTAAATAATAATTATATCAAATTAGTAATATATTGGTAATAAATTATGTTTATTAACCAAATTGTATATCGCCAAGTATTTTAACTGCATATGTATTGTAAGAAAATGACAATGTAATCATTTGATAATTATTTTTGTTAACTCAAGCAAAAATATGAGAAAGGAAAAAGAAAAATGAATTTATTGTTTATCTCATTATAATAATAATAATTTATTTTTAAAACCTTGAATTATTCTTTGGAACGCTTTTGCTTTATAATTCATTAATAAAATTCGGCGGTTCGGATATGCAATTTATGCCATTATTTCTTTTTTCCTTTCTTCGAAGTCTCGAATGTACTTTGCCCTGCGCTTAAATATAAGTCCGAAGGACATATTAGTAAAATATTCTCTTAATTTGGTTGGTTATTCCATTATTCTATGTGTTCCATGGTATTCCATGGAAAATAAATTCCTAAATTAGCGGTTAGTGATTAGCCGAAACACCCGATGATAATAACCTTGCATGATGAGTCGGGATCAAATTTACCCGGTGGCAAAGCTGGGGTTAAAATTTGTCCGAGAGTCGCGATTATTGTAGTGGATTCCGGTGCGATTTGTAAAAATTTTCTTAGTTTACACCTACATACAGTACGATATATCTAGCTTTTCAAAGTTTAGATAAATTTTTAACATTGGTAAATAAATTCCGATGATATATATAATAATGTGTCATTGCACGAGAAAATTCTAGTTCCAACAAGTTACAACTACGACTTAATCTTATGATAAATTCGCGTTTACAAAAATTACGGAGTGAGGCACATGACTTTCTGTTATTTTTTTTTTTTGACTTAATTACCTCAGCTGGTAAGTTATATAATCAAATAAAAATTACGAATATTTTATGAAGCGCGTAATTTTTACGTTCTCGCCCCCTAGGCTGTGAATAGAATATTCTACCAAGGTGAAAACATTTTGGAAAAAAAAAATAATCTTCTAGAAGAGCATTGGCATTATTAAGCAGAATTTTTTAATTGCTAATGTTATATGTGTTATATGCTATTTCTTTTACGTTAGCATACTGCCACGACATTAAAATTTTTCTAGATTGATTTAAATTTTCTAAGAAAAAACAAAGGGATTTACCACAAGACCAATATTG
Source organism: Rhizophagus prolifer (assembly GCA_019425655.1). Lineage (NCBI taxonomy): Eukaryota > Fungi > Glomeromycota > Glomeromycetes > Glomerales > Glomeraceae > Rhizophagus > Rhizophagus prolifer. Next base: position 2,710 of record NQWY01005899.1, read on the forward strand.
ATCTATTTTTAACATTTCTTGGCTGATTTTCTTCTTGGCCCATGTCGATCTTACCCAAATTTATGATTCCATGCAACCCTTCCGGTTGCCAAAAATAACAATAACAATATCGCCATAGGAAAAACCATTTATGCAAAGCTTGTTTACATACTCTTTCCTAATTTGGACGAGGAAAAAGAATAAATACGACCCAAATCAACCTATTTTTTTTATTAAAAAAAATAAATTTTTAGTAAAGTTAACCTTAATAAAAGCGAAAGATAACTCTTTGAATTTTTGTAATTAAATTATTATTAAAAATGATGAGCGAACAATTTCAAGAAACAATCGCAATCTCTAATCTCGATTCACTTTCGATCAATATTAACGAATTGAATCAACAATATTTGACATCATCAGTTAATCACATGATAGCTAATGAGTCGTATCATCCGATGATAAGTTTGCCATTTCCTCCAACAATTGAGCCAAAAGACTTAATTGTTAACAAGAAATCTCCACAACCAAATGGTAAACAATCTCGAGCACCAAATGCTTTTATTATTTATCGTAAAGCATTTGTTAAAGCTGCACGAGAACAAGGATATATTTTGCCAATGACTGCAATCTCATCAATGGCTTCCGCAGCTTGGGAACAAGAAAATGAAACAGTTAAAGAAGAATATAAAAGAATTGCTAAAGATGCTCATAAATTAGTCAAAGAGATGTTTCCATGGAATCTTGTTTCTTTTCATGATAAATCATCAAACAATGTAAATAACATCATCAATTCACCCGAAAGTAAAACATATGAAATTATTTCCGCACAAGAATCACAAGAATCACAAGAATCACAAGAAGCAACAACGACAATAGCTCCACAAACTTCAACTTCGCTAACATCATCACCAAATCTATCAGAATTTGATAGTAATATCTCGGAAAAAAGTTTTATACTTCAACAACAATCTATTGATAACAATATTGATTGTGTTCAAATATCTAACGACTATTTATTTGACTCATTTTTACCTAATTCTTTTCAAGAATATCTTGATTCTTCTAATTTATATTTTCCAAAGGAAGATTATCAAAACGGAAATAATTTTTTTTTAACAAATTGGCTAAATCAATCAGACACTTATACTTTAGAACCATTAGACATATCAAATGAATTAGGATTATTTGACACTACATCAATGGATGATTTAAAAAATAATCCTCAATCTTCTTTAAATATGACATTATCTGAAGCTATGGTGTATTCAGAGGGTTTTGGTTTTGATTTTTAAACAATGACATTTATATCATTTTTTAGATTTTTTTTTTCCCCCCTTTTTTTATATTATAAATAGACAAACGTTTGGCATTTTTCTTGCATTTTTAAATTTTTGTAAGAATAAAGTTATATAAAAAATTTCTTTAAATGTCTCGTGATTTTTTTTTTGTGTTAAACTGTTAATCGTATTCTACTCACATGATATAGGTAACATAAAAAAAGGTATAAATAATGCAAACAAGTAAAAATTCTGATTTTATCTATTATAATGGCAACTTCAAAAGCTAAAGGAAGTAGTGGAGGAGGAAATCATCACGGTAGTGGAACAGGAGGAAATAGTGGAAGTGGAGGAGGAAGTAGAGGAGGAGAAAGTAGTTCAACAGTAACTGCTTCTTCTTCCAAACACCATAATAATACAAATATAACGGGAGAAACTCATGCAAAACGGCTTAGTAAAGGAAAAGAACTTGTTGGAAAAGAAATACCAACAGTGAGTTTTCAATTCTTTTACTTAGGAATGTTTACGTTTGAGATTACTGACCCTTTTTATTCTTGAATATTCACAGTTAGATTTTAATACGCTCGATATTTCAGTATTACGTAGATATAAAAGAATTCACAAATTAAAAGTTAAAGATTATGCCACTAAAGAAGAATTAGTTACAGCAGTTTCTAGACATTACACATCACAACCTGTCAAAGAAATTGATGTTATTGCTGCTTTTTTATATACTGTACACAATAAAGGTAAAAATAAATTTATTATTTCAAACTAAGTTCAGATAATGTCCTAAAATTGCAAATTCCATAAAAATTCAATAGAGATGAAGAGTCGAAATATCATGTTTGCGATCAAGAGAAATTTGTCAAGCTTTTTTTTCATTTTATGTAAATGAAGGTAATAAATATAGATTTAATCATTATCTACTATAAAATTAATTGTCAATAGCATTTTTCTTAGTTATTTAATATTATAAAATATGGGAAATTGTAAATAAAAATTTAAAATGACATAATTTTTAAATTATCCTTTTATGTATTTCCTAAACGAAGAAACATTATTACTATTTATCTAATAATATTTCGTCAACCATTTCAGCAATTGCTAATGATGAAGTTAAACCAGGACTTTCAATTCCAATCAAATTAACAAACCCTTCTAAACCATGATCAATTTCTTCTTTTATAATAAAATCTCTAAAGGGTTCTCCAGGACCTTGCAATTTTGGTCTAAATTAAAGTAAATTAATATTTTGAAATTTGTTTTTTTTAAAAAAAATAATTTAATTACCTTATTCCTGTGTAATCCGGATATAAATTTTCTTTTTTAATAGATGGTATGTACGTTTTTACGGCATCAGCGAATGAATCAATTCTATCATCATTCAACGAATAATCATTTGGATTATCCTGATATAACACATCAGGTCCAAATCTTATTCTGCCAGATAAATCTAGGGTTAAATGAGTACCTACATTTACTAAGTTTTTTGGAGGCACTGGATAAATTAAATGATTTATTCTTACACCACCTCTATAACCAAAATAATGACCTTTAGCATAATAAAGTTTATAATGATGAGCTGGAGGTAGTAAATAATTTGCAATTTTATCGCTAAATAAACCAGCTGAATTAATAACATTCTTAGAATATATTGTAAATAAAGATGATGAGCCATTTTCAATTTGAGCCAAGTAGCCTTTTCCTTGTGAAGATTTAATTATATTAACGACTTTATGTTTTAATGCTATATCACCTTCTTGATCTTTAATTTTACATTCAAAATAATTCATTAAACTATGAGAATCCAATATTCCTGTTGTGGGTGAAACTAAAACTTCTTTTGCATTAATGTAAGGCTCCATTAAATTAATTTTTGTTTGTGGAAGAAAATAAGTTTCTACTTGTATCTCTTTTGATTTGTTATGAAGATTATGTAAATAAGAAATTTCCGTTTCAACATCTTGTGCTACTATCCATTTTCCAACTCGTGAGAAAGGAATTGAGGATACAGAAGAAAGAAGTGAGTATAATAAATTTTTTCCACGAATGCATAATTTGGTTTTTAAGAAATCTCTTGGATAGTATATTCCTGCGTGAATTACTTCGCTATTTCTTGAACTTGATTATAATGAGGTAAAGTAGATAAGAAATTAATTTAAGAAAATAAATATTTGAAGAAAAAAAATACGAATTAAAGAAATGCGTTATATTACTTGCCTCGTTTCTTCACCTAATCTTGAATTCTTTTCAACTAATAATACAGCTTTTCCCTTGCGTCTTGATAATCTTTCAGCTATTGATAATCCTACGACTCCACCTCCTATTATTAAATAGTCTACCGAAATTTCTGGTATTGTAATTTTGGTAGACGAAGAAAAGTTAAATGCGGGAGGCAGTATAGGTTTTGTAAAGTGTACATTCGGTTTAATTAAACGTGTAGAAAATAATTTCATTTCTTGATAATCGCGTATTTTATTAGTTATACATAATTAAAAACAACTAACTAGCCGGTTTTTGGTGATCGGCATTGGTGATCTTGGAGATCTTTCAGATCTTTCACGTGGTTTATTAAATAAATACATGAATCCGAGAAAAAAATTTTTCTAAAATTTTTCAATATAGTATCTCCAGGTAAAGTAAGCAACAAATTTTATTTTTTATTGATATACATAAAAAAGGAATATTTAAATTTTTGAATATTTTTAAAATGATGATTAAGGCATTTGTCTGTTAAAATGATGAAATCAAGACAGCTACCTAAATCTTGTCAAATCTGAAAAAAAAAAAATAACTACATTTTTTAAATACTAATTAGAATTTATTATTATCATTTCTTATTGGAGGCAAGAGGAAAAATTTTATATTGTGTTAACCTTCAATTAAATTCTACTTCCTTTATAAAATCGACGTATTTTGGTAAAAAAAAAACTTTTGTAATTATCATTCACATATTACATATAACTTAATAACATTTCTTTTGTTTTTTCATTTTCTTACAGATTTCTCTTAAATAAATAAAATGAAGATTGTTAATGCATTAAAATTAAAACCTGGATTAAACATCATAGTTCTTTATGATGGTAAGAACCAATCCTTTTCGAACTGGATATTTCTTTAATTCTTTTCATATTTGAATCTAATTCTATCAACTCTTTAAATATCTTCTAAATAAATTCTTTTTTTTCTGATGATGATATCAAAGGTGTTTGTAATATATGTAATTCAAGCATACAATTTGCAATGAAACGAAATAATAAACCACCAATAGTTCATTATACTTCACTTCAATCAAAATTAGGTTCATGTTTAACAAATTATTATAAATTGCCTAATGATTTATCAACTTCCGTTCTATTAAGATACCATATTTCGGATGATTTTTTACAACTTAACGACAGAAATTTACTTGACAAAAATAAAGTTTATTCTACAAATGATATTGACACCGAATTATCTCTATTACCACAACCAGAATTACTTATGAAATCTGATGCATCATTAGAATTAGTTAAATATTTAGATTATCCTTGGCCTATTGCTTATATATTTAAAATTTTTCCTAAATCATTCAGAGATGGAATTTATGACTGGTGGGCAAGAAATAGATATCAAAATTTTGGTAAAACTAATTCATGTCAAGCACCTATACCCGGAAATAAATATTTTTTGGGTAGGATGGGAAGAAAGAATGCTTGATTGGAAAGAATTTCAATCTTCTGAATGATAAAATAATACTGTAATAAATAAAATAAGTTCTGTTTGCACTACTTGTACTATAAGTATGCCAAAATCAATTCGTTATGTGATTTTGTTTAGGAGAAATTTCTGCTTTTTATTAAAATGTAACCTGATTACTTTTCTGTAAAGCAATTAACTCCTTCAAATGTAATTTGTTATTCCTCTGTGAAGGACTAAAGGACTAACTATTTCGACTCCTTCTAATTGTATTTCTTTTATTAATCTCTGCTTGTTTTTTAAGTAATTTTCTAATTCTTCCTAAGCTCGCAAATTAACCTTTTCTTAATATAATCGCTATTAGACTTTGGTAACTCATTTTGAATTCTAATAATTCTTTTGTTACTCCCTCTTAATATTTCTTAAGAAAACTATTCAGCTCTGATTTATGATTACTCAAGTTTTTTCTTGTTCCCCATTTAAATATAATTTGTTTCTTGCATTCGGATAACCAAATAATGTCTACGACTGCGCAAATTTTCGAATATTGTGTAAGAAAAAACTAAAATGCTTGCAGTGGTTTTAACACCAGCAGACACCAAAACTTTTGTTACAGAAATGTTAAATAGTCAAGAATGTTGAGGAAGAGCTGGGTCACATAGGTTTGATAGTAATTGATACAATGTTTTTTGATGTTACAAAGAATATCTCACGAGTAAAAATAGAGTAAAGTAAGAATCTACGTCTTTACTCTTTAAATATACACTTATATTTATATACCCTTTGAAACACAATAAATCAACTCTCTGTATAAACTAACTAGCCATGATGTGTCTTTCATATGCAACATTAAACGGGCACGCTATTTGAAGTTGAGATATATAGGTGCAGTAAAGCAAATGTTGATATAAAAAAAAAATGAAACTTGAAGTACTTATTTGAAATTATTCCGTGTAAAAAAAATTCAACATCTATGATTTTATGTAAAATTTAGGGACATAAAATTAGGCCCATTTTTTGATCAGATATGATAAAATTTTTTCGATCTAGACAATTTTCTTAAAAAATAAATTATGACTAACAAAACTAGTAGGAAAACGAAAAAACCAGTATCAACTAAATCACTTAAAGCTATATCAAAACCACCCAGAAAAACTTCCAAAAACAAGGCAGGAAAACAAAAAAATAAGGTTTCGTAATTTTTAATTGATAGTCGTTGTTCAGTCAAATGTCCAAAAAATTTTACCAATTATTGATGGTATTAATGAAGATGAAATCGAATTATCTGAAGAAGATATAGAATTTTTTAAAGAACATGATCAATTTACGGGATTTTTGGAAAATCTTGATAAAGTGGCAATTCACAGGTAGATTCAGGAGTAAAACAGCCAATATCACCAATATCAAAAAGCCACCCATCAAATCCATGAAAAATGATAAAGATTCCTTATCATCGTTGACTACTTCTTCTGAGGATGAATTGGATCAAGAAAAAATGTATATTTCTTCAGATTCGGATACAGAACAAGAGTATGAAAAAATTCCACGTTCAAATAAAGCTTGGACACAAAAAGAACAAACCAAGCTGCCAATTAAGTTTCCCGATGGAAAAATCAAACAGCGGGAATTTGTAGAGGGTAAGCATTTGTAATGAAAAGTGAAGGTTATAAGTTTAAAATTTCCTATTATTTTTATAACTTTCAGGAAGACATAGCCTAATATTCTTTTAATAGAAAACGGAAAAGATGAAGATGATTCTTCTATGGACATAGATCAAGAAAAACCTTCCAGTAGTGACATTATTGACAATGAACAGAGCGACCTTGCTACTAATAATAAAAAGTTACAAGCGTCAGAAAATGTATCAGACACAAATATTACAAATGAGGATTACATCAATAAAAAAAAAGAGCAATTGGCGGAAATAGCTCAACTTATAATCGAAGATCCGGAAAAAAACGTAATATTTCAATATTTTCATGTCTAAAGAAGATTATAAACTAAAGGATTATTTACTTTAGGTCGGACAACTTAAAGTCTTTCGAGAAATAGCTACTGATGAGAATTTAACGGTAAAAAAATTGGCTCTATTAACTCAACTTGTGGTATATAAGGATATAATACCTGGATATCGAATACGAAAATTGACAGATAAAGAAAAATCGGCACAGGTGAGAATTTATAAATAAATTTTTTTGATAGTAAACCTCTACTAAGTGATTTAATATAAATTAAAGGTATCCAAAGAAGTTAATAAAATACGGAATTTCGAACAGAGCCTATTGGCTAATTATCAATCTTATTTACAGTCTCTTGAAAACGAATTAAGAGGTTAATTCCTTTGTAATGACTTTTTGCTGCACATTTTAATATGACTAGTTATTTAGTTGAAAAAAAATTTACTTGAACAAAATGAAAATATAGATATAGCGAAAGAGAAATGTATCGCAGAAGAAGCATTACAATGTATGTGCAATCTTTTTTAACTTCTGTCACACATTTCAATTTTCGATTGAACTTGATGACAGCCATTGTCACAAGAATGAGTACGCGCAAGTTTACAAAGGTTGGTGTTTTATTTTAATATTACACATTGACATACGCTTCTTTATTTACAAATCGTTTTTATTTAAATAGTTGTCTGCAATGTGTTGTGATGCAATTATTGAAGTATTTAAAAATGACGAATCTGGAGAAGCAAGTTTAGATGCTGTAAAATTAATTACAAAAATGATCAAATCCAGAAGATATTTAGTTCATGAAGAGGTTCTTAATACATTTTTACATCTTCGATTAAGAGATGAACTTACTATGAAAACTTCTCACGAAGATAAAAGTGTTATAAAAGGTAAAAAAAGAAAATTTGAAAAACAAGTACCTAAAAAACATCTATCCGGTAAGTATTTGGGGAAAAAAAAGGGTTCTTGTTCTTATATTGAAATTAATACTTTTTTTTAAAGCATACAGAAACGTTAAAACTGGTATTTGTAACGTATTTTCGTATTTTAAAACACGCCAATAAATCACCATTACTTCTTTCCGTATTGGAAGGTTTGGCCAAGTGTGTAATTCGGATATTCTTTTAAAAATGCAGTTAATCACGTATAAATATTAAATTGTTAAACATTTGCAGGTTCGCCCATCTTATCAATGTCGATTTCTTTAATGATTTGTTAGAATTGCTTAAGAATATTATGATTGATGATACAAAGTTTGAGGAACCAGATATGGAAGAAAATAATGCAAAAAATTTCAATTACCAGATAAACACACGAAGAAGTTTATTATGTATTATTACTGCGTTTCAATTACTTTCTGGTCAAGGTAAAAATTATTTTTTTTATATTTTTAAAAAAAAGGTATTTTAAATGATACTGAATATTTTCTTCAATTAGGAGAAGCGCTTAACATTGACCTGAAAGATTTTTATACGCAAATGTATACGATTTTATTACCTCTTGCTTTGAATCCATATATTGAGAAAGATGACGAGGGTAAAGTTAATAATGCTACTCATGTAGAAACTGAACAAGAGTTGTTAATGAAAGGATTTGATTTTATGTTTTTTAAGCGAAGACAGGTGGTTATTTTTTTAGATTCACGTGTAAAAACAGTATTTTACAAGTAAATAACATCGTAAGTTTACTACTCTAAAAATAGATTCCGATCGATAGATCAGCAGCATTTTTGAAACGTTTATCAATTGCTTGCATGAATTGGCCAAGTAAAACTGTTTTGATATGTTTAAACAAGATGGAAAAAATGATTCAGGTAAATAGTATTTGGAAAACACATCCCAATAAGTAAATTATAGTCCGATTTGTTTAGGCAGATATAATCGGTAAAAGGCATAGTCTAAATATATAACACGTATATAATCGTATATAATGTAATTTCTTAATAGAACCAATCCCGATTAGATGCTCTTTTAACGTCAGACGATAAAGCTGCTAATGGGATTTACCGACCAGAATTAAATGATCCTGAACTATGTAATCCCTTTGCAACAAGTTTGTGGGAATTAGATTTATTACAGGTACGATTCTATATTCGGATCCATTAAGTATTTTCAATCATGTCGCGTTGTGACACGTTTCACTCTTTACTTTAGAGACATTATGATCCGAAAGTTCGGATTGCAGCTGTTCAATTAGCAACGTATGAATCGAATAGCGTAAAGTCGACTAATAAGGTCATTTAATTACCGCATTATATTTATATTTTTTCATACAAATTTTTTTGCAAGTTTGGCATTTTTATGTAATTTAATTTGTAGAAACACTTATTTTTTTTCATTAAGAATGTCTGTTACAATATTCACGTATTTATTATATAACCTAGTGTTACAATCCGTCTATCCTCCATCCGTATCCGTGACCGGATATCCGGCATTTTCGGATAACGGATGAAAATTTTTTGTAGCCGGATCGGATGAAGGCGGATGAAGGATATCCATGACGGATCATCCGGATCACCCGTAGTTATTAATGGATTATCCGGATTGCCAACGGATATCCAACAGATGTCGGGTATCCGTCCCGGATGCATCTTGCTCGGTATATGGCACACCATTTAGGATCATCCGGATAGATCCGTAAGGATATCCGGCTGTCACGGATATCCGTCCTTCCGGATATCCTTGCTAAATGGATCCGACGGATTCGGATGACAGATGACGGATTATCTGCGGATTGGAACACTAATATACTGTATATCCCCAGTTAAACTTGAGCAAATAACCCTGCTACATCTTTTGTGCAACGTTTAGGATCTCGTGCTAAAAATCAAAGATTTTCATTGCTGCGCCATGATATCGAATATAAAAGTTCTATCAGATTAATTTTTTCCGGACAAATGAATAAATTCATATTGGAAATGGAGGACCTAGCCGTGTCTAATAAAGATTTTAGAAAAACTAATAAAAGTCACGAAAAAAGTACAGATAATCGCGAAAAAAGTTAGATACTGTTCTTTTTCTTTAGAATTCTCTCTGTATGTGAAAGGAATTGTTGTTGGGATGAATAGGACAGTACTTACTAATGCATTTACAAAGTTTGGAAATGTTAAGAACGTGGATGTTGTTATAGCAAAAGTAATAATAGATATTTGATATCGAAGTTTGTAATTTATGCTAATTTATTTAAAAAAAATAAAATAATTTATCAATAAGTCATGCGCATTCGTGGAATTTGAGACCGAAGAAGCTTACCAACAGGCTCTTATGCAACAAGAGATTGTTATTCCAAATTTTGGAACTGTTTGTGTTGAAGAAAGAAAACCAAAACAAAAAAATAATAAAGCAAAGGTTAAAGGTCAGTGATTTTTTAGTATTGTAAGTAGTACTTTCCATTTACGTATGAGTAATTATTATTTTACCCTTAGTTACTGAGGTTCCGACATTCACAATACCAATAACACGTAATGAAAAGGGCATTGTTATTTAGTATCGTAAGAATGATTAGTTTTTTCATTTACATATTAAAATTTATGAGAAATTATTATTTTACCATTAGCGACCGAGGTTCCGACACCCATAACACCAATAACACGTAATGAAAAGGGTATTTAAATATTATTACATCTATATGTTATAATATACATGCTTATTTATTTATATTATTTATATTATCTTTAGAATTCTCTCTGTATGTGAAAGGAATTGTTGGTGGGATGAATAGGATAGTACTTACTAATGCATTTACGAAGTTTGGAACTGTTAAAAACTTGGATGTTGTTTTAGCAAAAGTAATAATAGATATTATAATATTTGAAAAATGTTTATTTATTAATTTTTATTAAAAAATAATTTTTATCAATTATTTTAAGTCATGCGCATTCGTGGAATTTGCAACCAATGAAGCTTACCAGCAGGCTCTTATGCAACAGGAGATTGTTATTCCAAATTTGGGAACTGTTTATGTTGAAGAAAGAAAACCAAAACAAAAAAATAATAGAGTTCAAAACCAAAAGGTTAAAGGTCGGTGATTTTTTAGTATTGTAAGCATGATTAGTTTTTTCCATTTACATATGAGAAATTATTATTTTACCTTTAGTTACTGAGGTTCCGACATTCACAACACCAATAACACGTAATGAATTTTTATTTAGTATCGTAAGAATGATTAGTTTTTTCATTTACATATTAAAATTTATGAGAAATTATTATTTTACCTTTAGCGACCGAGGTTCCGACACCCATAATACCAATAACACGTAATGAAAAGGGTATTTTAAAATATTATTACATCAATATGTTTTAATATACATGCCCTTTAGAATTCTCTCTGTATGTGAAAGGAATTGTTGATGGGATGAATAGGACAGTACTTACTAATGCATTTACGAAGTTTGGAACTGTTAAAAACGTGGATGTTGTTTTAGCAAAAGTAATAATAGATATTATAATATTTGCAAATGTTATTTATTAATTTTTATTAAAAAAAATTTTATCAATTATTTTTAAGTCATGCGCATTCGTGGAATTTGCAACCATTGAAGCTTACCAGCAGGCTCTTATTCAAAAAGTAATCGATATTCATAATTTAGGAACTGTTACTGTTGAAGAAAGAAAACCAAAAAATAATCAAAATAATCGAAACATAAATAGAAATAGACAGGAAAAATTCAACTATTAGCATAAGTTTTTATTATTTCATCAAATGCCCTTTATTCGAGTGTAATTATTTATATAATTTCATTAGTTGTACCAATCAATTTTTTACTGATACATAAAGTAACATTTATTTCTGATTTGAAACCAAATTATTTACACTTTGACAGAGTGTCGGCCTTCAAAAGCCATTCCCAAAAAATAGAAGAAACGAAACATGGACGTACAACTACGGTAGATCACGTGATAATACGCGTCAATAAATCTATTTTCTGCAGGAAAATTTTCTTTCTTTAAACATAATGAAAATAGATTTGAAATTCATTTAAGTTCTATTAATAGTATTAACAAGGATACTGAGAAATTAATAGAAAGTTTATAAAGAAAAAGAGTGCATCATTATCTTTACAAGTTAAGAGTTTTGGAGTCACGGCTGTTCCCTCTAATTCTTTTAAACAGCCGTCTTGAAAATAAATCTCAAAGGATAACTTCACGAATATGCGGTAAAAGCAAAATATTTGTATTATGGTTTCATTTGATCAATTCACTTAATTTTTTTTTAAAGTTGAGTTAACTCGAATGACCAAAATTTATCCGACGAATTAAAATCTCAATGATTTACAGTACCGCTTCTAAAAACTTGAGAGGAAATATTTCAATAATCTGTAACATTCATAATATGTTACAATGGTATTTGATATTGATTAAGGAAATAACGATGATAAGAAGCTTATACATCTTTTGTTTCTAATGTCGTAATCTTTTGGTGCTCTTGGTTCCGGAATTCTTACTATTAATATGATTTATAGGAAGCGGGATTAAATTAATGAAACAAATGAAAAGATAAATATGTAGAAAACATACCTAAAGTATCGATAGATATTAAGGAAGATAATGAGAAATCTGTGATATCCGACAAAACCTGGCAGAAATTCTATGATTTGGTCCAATGGAGTCGAGGGAAAAGTTGAAAATGTGCGAGAGATTTTCGTAAATATTTAATCATAGACTGAACATTTTAATAAGAAAAAAACGCGTAATTTTTCAATGACTAAACTAGGAAATGCGCGAAATTAACATAATTATAAGCAATGCGTTTGAAGGTATTTTTAAAGCAGTACGATGCAGAAAGCAATCAAGACTAAAAGATTAAGTGGTTGTTCGAATATAAGCTTTCTTTACTGCGAAACTGAAAAGGTTATAATTATACCATTTTTTAATAATAGATAATTAGTATCAATCATGAATTCCTTGTTTTCTTGTAGAGATCTGAGTCGGATTTTACAATCGTTTTTGCTTAAAAATATGTTTATTTCAACAAGAATACGTTCTTGAAGGGATGTTTTATAGGACAATGGTTACGATTTTTTCTAGTTGTATCTTGAATGATCTTGGACATCTCTTCAAGAATTGACATTTGTTCAGAATCCTTTGTTGTATGTTGAACTTTATACCTCAAAAGTTCTGACTATTATAACAAAAATGTTAAACAATGGAATAAAAATTTTGCTATTTTTTAAAATATTGACTTAATCTTAAATTTTTAATCCATAATTATGCATAATGAATTATATAATGAGGAGACATTTCATTTCATTTCCTCTAGTGCTGTATTCGGATTGAAGTCATCTTTTTCTAATTCATTTTTCCATCCTTCGCAAATCACTATATATTATTGGTTTACAAATAATAAAATTAAGAACAAATTAATCAGACATCAAAAACAGTGAATTCATTTTAATATGAAATATGAATCACCTGAGATAGCTTCATAATTTCTGGTCATTATTTCTAAATCTTGTAAAACTTTTTTTGTGAAAATATCAACGCTAGTTAAGCTCGCTCGAAGTGTACGAAGAGTCTGTAATTCCTTTATAAATGGAAATATATTAATAAAGATATACGAAACGCGAAACGCGTATGAATAAAGAAATTAAAGTGAAATTGACGCGTTTTTATAACTTTTAATTAAATATTTAATCTTACATATATACCTGAAATTTTGATTGATCATTTTTCGAATTTTGATCATTGTTAGTTGACATTATGTACTGAAAGATTTTGAAATTAACATTCACAACCGTTGAGAATCGTGGACTCGTTTTTATTTTTTATTTAGAGGGGAGTACCTAATACAGGAAGAATCGTGGACTCGTGGTAGAGATTAAAGAAATATCAATACCGCAGCTCATATCACGTGATGCCGTAATTTCTAAACATGGTCATTATAAATGAATTTAGATACTGTTTTCTCTTTTGAAAATAAATTTTCTTTAGAACTGGCGATAATGTCGATTTCTGACGAGGCTTTGCGCAAAGTAGATAACTATAATTTTTAGCCAATAACTATAATTTTTAACCTTGTTTCCAATATTACAATTTTAAATTATCCATTAAATTTTTTTAATAGGTTCTAATTGAACTTCAAAACAGACTTATTGAAAACAATCGACAACTAGTCACCGTAAAAGCTCAAATACAAGCAAAAGAACGTGAAAAGCGTTTAGCTGAGCTTACTAAGAGGGAATTATCATCACTTGATAAGGATACCAAAACTTACAAATCAGTCGGAAAAGCGTATGTATAAATATGAACTTTATTTCTTTAATTCTTTTCCTTTTTTATTATAATAATGAAATTAAAAACAAAAATACTCCCTTCCTTTAGATTTATTAAAGCTGATTTATCAGTCTTAAGCAAAGAAATGGAAGATAAAGCTGAAAAAGCTGCAACTGATCTTGCTACTTTGGAAAAATCTAAAAAATATTTAGAAAGAAATATTAATGATTCACAAAATGGGTTAAGAGAAATTGTAGGACACCCATGAAAAAGAAAGGATTTACTGGTGAAGGAGGATATAGTCGGTATTTATATGTGGTGTTCGCTTAAACTTGGCAGGATAAGAAATAATTATATTTGAAAAAAAAAATTTACTTGTTTATAATCCAACTCTCTTTACAGCTATGATT
>NQWY01005909.1:0-10945 GCA_019425655.1 Rhizophagus prolifer
ATTAGTTCTAGACTTGCAGATCAGTTTTATGTTCGCAGTTAGTGAACCAACAAATTTTATATTCAAAAAATATTTTCTCGTGTCAATTTTATATGATAAAGTTTATACCATATGAATTATTAAAAGCCGACATAACACGTTATGCGAAAAGAAGTATTTTTTTTTATTTGGGCTTCTAAATTACGATTATGTATATAATTTGTTATACCACCGTGATTAAACATAACTAATCTATCATTCACTAACGTTTGACGGCAGATTTTTTCGTTAATTTATTATAATAGAATAATAAGATGTACATAAAAAAGTAACAGATCCAGAAGTTTATTACGATAATAAATTAACATCAACATTATTTAGATTTAATTATCTTTGTCAGTGCAATCGCAATTTTAGTGCAGTCATGTGATCTTTGCACCGAACTTGTACTTCGTATATAAATCGTAGGATCATCAAGATCATGTCACCATAATGAGTTTTTCTTTTACTTGAGTAATTATATCTTCCTAATAAATTTTTATCGAGTTGAAATAGTTATTTATCAACTAAAAGATAAGGATGAAGAGAAAATTCATTTTTAACAATATTATTAATCACGTCATTTGCGAATAGTATTAAGAATCTTACTTCAAAACAGGAATGTTTTTCATTTGATAATCAAATGATGAAAAGATAATAAATAGCAAATTATGTGCGAGAGTCTATTATCAACTAAAAATTTCCGAGTTTAATAAATATACAGTAAATAATTAATACAGAAGTTTGGATTAGGATATAAAATATTTTCCTTATAGAAAAACTTTGATGAAAAACATACATATATAAATTAGGTTTTTATATGATTCTCCGGAGCGAAGCGCACTATGAAAAATTCGGTCACATGATTAGCGTATGTTAACTTTGATCATGTGTAATACATTACTTTTTTTTTTTTATCATCTGTTATAGATTCGGACCATCATAAGGTTTCCGTTTCCTAATTACATTTATAATTTATCGCCTTCCGTGTTACAATTATATATTTCGAAAAGTTATTTCGTATTCTTTAAAAAGCATATGAATTGTAAAAAAATGAACTTATTTTGTCTTACACCCAATTTAATTATAAATTTGACATGTTACTTTATATATATTTTTTTTGATTCTGCCCTTATCGTAGCATTTTCTCGAACTTGCTTAATTAAAAATAAAAAAAAAAGCCTAAATAATTTATTTCAGCCGGATGATTTAACTGTGAATTTTTTATGTATGTATTTTTAAAAAAAACAAGCTTAATAACTGAACGTATATTTTATATCGTCGTGGTTAGCCCTACCAATAGTCGACATTGGCAGACTATAAGGATATAACGTATTCACTAGGTGATTAAACGTAACTTGGTTTTATTTTGTACTTTTTTATGAGAAATGCTTTTTTAAATTGACGCAATAATGTCTTTCACACGACCAATGGAATATTATAATGATTTCATTATCATTTATCATATAATTACACGCCCAACGGTTCCGTTACCTAGTTAGTAAAACTAATATGTATAGTGATAAATCTGTATTGAGTTTGTTAGGATTTATTATTTAAAAGTAAGTTCAAATGTTTTTTAGCATATTCGTGTCCTTGACCAGCAGATTTTTTATACCAATAAATTGCTTGAGTTATATCTTTCTCAATATCTTTTCCTTTTTCATACTTTACAGCAAGATTATATTGAGCATAATCATTTCCCAAATTTGCTGCTTCTTTATACAATTCAAATGCTTTTTGCTTATTGATATCAGTTCCACATCCAATATCATAACAACATCCTAAACTATTCATCCCATTTGAATTTCCTAAATCTGCTGCTTTTTGATATAATTCAAATGCCTTTTCCTTATTAACATTAGTACCAAATCCATTTTCATAACACCATGCTAAATTATTTATTCCATTTGTATTCCCTAATTCTGCTGCTTTTTGATATGATTCAAATGCTTTATTTTCATTAGTCTCAATTCCAATCCCAAAATCATAACAAAATCCTAACCTATTCATTGCATTTGAGTTGCCTTTTTCTGCCAGCTTTTTAGATATTTCAAATGCTTTACCATAATCTTTTTCATTTTCCTTTCCACTTATATACATATCAGAAAGATCTAATTGAGCTACAATATTTTCTAACTCTGCTGCAATTTGATATAATTCAAACGCTTTTTGTCTATTATTATTGATTTCAATTCCATGATAATTAAAATATCCAAGTAAATAAATTGAATTTGAATTATCTTGATTATTTAAAAGCCAATTATAAATTTCTTCTAAAATGATTCCATGATTATTAATATAATCAAAAAGATGTTGCTTTCTCGTATTATCATCATATCCTTTGTTTAAATCATCAAAATTAAGATTAATCAATTCATCTACCACGATACTTAAATCCTCTTCAAATATAATTTCATTAATATTTTGTGTTGTAGGATTTATTTCCCTAATATTTATTTTACCAAGATTCGGAATGGTTTGTTTTAATACTTCTTGTGATAAATTATAGGTATTTGATGACGTATCCATATTATCTGCATTATTAGTATCATTCATTTTAATGTTATTTAACATTGTGAATATAATAACAAAAAATTTTGCTGCTAGGAAAATTTAATTTCGCCCAAATAGTATCTTATTTATTATTTTTGTATACAGTAGTACAAATTAATTGAGTGATACAAAAAGTTGATGTCATAATGAGTTTTGTATGTTTTAATAAAATGATCTACGACCGTGTGAAACTACCACAAAGCCATCGTTATTTGTAATACAATTTTCACGTTAAATACCAATCAAAACTCGCATTGAATAATCAATTTGTACTCTTTATTTACGAAAAAATTACATCATTTACCCAAAAATTACATTAAAACAATTTGTTTTATATACGAAAAAAATTTACATCATTTACCAAAACTTACATTAAATAATTATTTTTCTTCGTTTACAATAAAAATTCCTATTTGCCGGAGTTTTAATTATAATCAGTTCTTATTTTAGTAGTAAAATTTTTAATTCTACACTCAATTTCAATTTTACTATACTCAATATCTCTCCCACTCTACAACTTTTTTGTCTTACCTATTTAATTAGTTTAGTTTTTGTAGAACAATTTATTTTATTCACAACCGCAGTCTCTGGACGCAACATACGGTATGTAGAACTCATGAATTTATGAATATCTTCACTTATTTTATGTTCGAATCTATAGATATTGGTTGCATAATATAATTACCAATCACTTATGGTAATTATTAGATCAAAAAGAATACTTTTCAGCGTTTAAAATAGTACGATATTTAGGGCTGTCCAGAATTACTAATAATTTATGACCCAAATTTCAATAATAAAAACTGCCTGCTAATTTTAATAATTTTGTAGTTATAAATAATCCTTTATTTTCACAATTTTACAATAACATTTACCTTAATATTGGCGCACCTTTAACGCAACATGATGAACTAAAAACCAAATTTCCCAAATTTTTATATGTAGAATTTTACCATGTGATTTTACTATCTTTTTTTTTTATTTGGAACTTTAATTTAGATATTAAAAATATTATTTAGTACAGTTTGTCATGAACGTCATAATGTCACTCTAGTTTTAAAATTGGAAAAACTAATTTTTAAAATAATGTATGATCATCACATGATTTTGCAATGATACACTAACTGTAGTGCTACCGTTATACAAAATACAATAATATAAATACGGAAAATATTTTTTTTTTTTCTTACAGCGAAATTTATTTTTTCATATTATATAATAACATTAAAAAATGAATATTTGTAATCCAACATACGAAAAATTAAATCAAATTATTCAAAATTTTGATAAAATGATTATTACGAAGGAAATAAAACCTACAACTAAAAATATTAATAAGAGTATATATGAAGAAGATTTAAGTATTGTAATAGATGAATTGATTGTTCTTACTCTTGAGGATTTAAATAAAGGAAATGATTGTAATGTAAGAAAGAAACATATTCTTGTAGAAATTTATAATTGGCTTTTAAATAATCAAAATAATTCAAATTCAATTTATTTGCTTGGATATTTTAATTATCATGGAATTGAAACAAATGATAATAGACAAAAAGCATTAGAATTATATCAAACAGCAGCAAAGTTAGAAAATATTGTAGCACAATTAGATCTTTCCGATATGTATATAAGTGGAAAGGAAAATGAAAGAGATTATGGTAAAGCATTTGAAATATCTAAAATTCTGGCAGAAAAAGGCAATCCAAATGCAATGAATAGGTTAGGATTTTGTTATGATTTTGGGATTGGAATTGAGACTAATGAGTATAAAGCATTTGAATCATATCAAAAAGCAGCAGATCTAGGAAATTCGAATGGAATATATAACTTGGGATGGTGTTATAAAATTGGGTATGGGACTAATACTGATCAGCAAAAAGCATTTGAATTATTTAAAGAAGCAGCAGATTTAGGAAATGCAAGTGGGATAAATAGCTTAGGATGTTGTTACGAAAGTGGAATTGGAACTGTCATTGATTTTCAAAAGGCATTTAAATTATATCAGAAAGCAGCAAATTTAGGAAAAAATTTTGCTCAATATAACCTTGCTATGAAGTATGAACATGGAAAAGGAGTTAAAAAAGATATAACCAAGGCAATTTACTGGTATAAAAAAGCTGCTAACAAAGGACATGAATATGCTAAAAAAAATCTAAAAAAACTTCTAGGAAATTAATTGTACGATGATTAAATTGTCAACTGACTAAAAAAAATAATAGTTATTTCACAAATCTCATTCTTTAATTGTTGGCATAATATTCCTATTGTAAATAGCTGAAAAATTATTTGATTTCTTTGAATAATCATTTAAAATAGTTGCATATACTATATTGCATATTATTATGCAGTGCGATTAGATTATTTTGTCCTAAAAAAGAAAGTTATTAAGAAACATTTAATAAAATAAATAAAAAGCTCGACCATTCATTTTTACTACATTTGATTGTATTATTTATTTAGTTATATACTATAAATATTACGATATTATTCTATGAGTCTTATAAAATGATATTTTAGATAAATTCCGTAGTCTCATTAATATTTAAAGCTAGCAGTTAAGAAATTAAAAGAATTAGAATTTTGAGAAAAGAATTTTTTTATGTGAAATTAATAATCTGATGTACAGTCGCCTCGGAAAGTATCGCCCGATTTTAAAATGAAGACAAAAACAAAAATATTTCCATTTTTTTCACTAGTATATACATTAGTAAAAAATGTAATCCTAGTTTACTTCTCATACTTAATCAAATTTTCATAATGCCAGGGTGGCAGACTTCTCAAAAATAGAGTTAATTAAAATTTCATTTTTTCTTCAGTATAGCTTTAAGTTCACCTACAGCTCTTGGGAGAGGGCCACCTTCTGGGTAATATATTGGTTTGTTTCTAATTGTTCTCTACTTGGTTTAAACCAAATAAATTTGTTGGCAAATCAGTAGTTACAATTTTATTTAATTTTAACTGATTTTTGGCTCAAAGACTAAGACTATAATTTTCTAGCCATTTGTGATTATCTCGGCATCCAGTAATCTAAATTTGACGAACAAAGGCTCTTTGGATTCTTCTCAGAAAGACGAGTTGAATGGTGATTGGCTCATATCTCTAGGCTCAAAAGATACTAAGATATACTTAAAACATATTTTGGTCATTTTGGCTATTATCTCGAGATATATTGATGCTACACACATGAACTGACCACCATTCAACGTGTCTCGATGAGACAAATCCAACGAGCCTTTGTTTGTCAATGTCAGATCACTGGATAGTGAGATATTCCCGATTTTGTGAGATTCAGAGTTTCGAAAAATTTTCATGGAAAGAATGTTTTAGGGTAAATCTCAGCATATATTTGATCTTAAAGATATGATCAACTAGTATTTGACTCATCTTGATGAGACAAATCCAATGAGCCTTTATTCTTCAAATTCGGATTACTGGATGCTGAGATGATCATAGTGGCAAAATAATTATGGCCTCCATCTGTAAGTAATCGGGCAACACTTTCTGAGGCGACTGTACACATACTTCATTGATTCAACCAACTAGTTATACAATTAGTTATAAATCCGATGATAAGACCCATAAATACTTTATAAAAAAGTTAGATTGGCCGATTGCATGAAAAAAATAGTATTTTACAAATATTCTATTTTGCTACAACTAAAATTTTATTAATTCAAGTTAGGGTCATCATAAATTATCAGGATTAGAACAATAGTAGATTTGTAAGTTTATTTTGTGGCGTCCGGATAAAAACTAAAAATTGACGTTTAGACGACTTAGTTTATATCAGATGATGTCCGATCACTTTACTTTATTTTGATTATTTCGTGGTTTAGCATCCTCTGAATAGTTATTACATTTTATGATCTTAACGAAAAAATTTCAGTTCTTGTTTTATTATATTTATTAACACTATATATAAAGTAAGTCAATTATACTTACAGTATTACAAAATAATTATTTTTGACTCCACAGTAGAATTATTAGCCAGATCAAGCATAGTGCAGGCCAGAATTGTAAATAATTTCAGGCTAAAATTGCAGATCATTTTCAAAACCATAATTAAGTAACGTGACCAATATTTACTGCACGACAAAGATCAACATGACGACATAGTATGGCAACATAGTATGACATAGTACATAATTAATTCAGTATCATGTTACCCAAGTACAAAACAATATATTTTGTACTAATTGGCGTCTCCGTAATCCGTTTTTATATTTATTATTCACAATGTTAAAGAAGCAAGTTTGCTTAAATAATAAGAATTTTTATAAAATGAATATAAGAGAAATAGAACCTACAACACACAATATTAATAAAAACGTATTTGAAGAGGATTTGAGCGTAATAATTGACGAATCAGTCAATCATATTTTTAATGAGCTTAATAAAGGAATAGATGAAAATACAAGAAAGCAACACTTTATTAATTATATTAATAATAAAAAGTTAAATTCACAAGAAATATATAATTGGCTTTTAAATAATCCAAGTAATTCAAATGCGATTTACTTACTTGGATATTTTAATTATAATGGTATTGAAACTAATATTGATATACAAAAATCATTTGAATTATATCAAAAAGCAGCCAATTTAGGAAATGATCTTGCTCAACATACAATTGCTAATATGTATATAGATGGAGAAGGTGTTGACCAAAATTATGCTTTAGCTTTTGAGTTAGATGTTTTTTTTCTGCTAATTTTTTAGCTAAGTGGAATGAATCTGTTAGGATGCTGTTACGAAGATGGGATTGGAACTGATATTAATAAAGAGAAAGCATTTGAATTATTTAAAAAAGTAGCAGATTTAGGAAGTTCATTTGGAATTTATAATTTGGCACGATGTTATGAAAATGGAATTGGAACTGATATTAATAAAGAGAAAGCATTAGAATTATATAAAAAATCAGCAGAATTAGTAACGCATATGAAAATATGAAATGAATAATCTAGGGTGGTGTTATTTGAATAGAGTTAATAACAGTTAAGAAAATATTATATATGAAGTTAAAAAGTTGTTAACATAAATTTAACTATTCAAAGTATGTTAGAACCATACAATATTTTTTTTATATGTTGCTATTAGAAACAATTGTAATCAATTTGCTCGTATCGCCTTTTATAGTATTTATTTAGTTTTCTGCAGGAGAACATTATTATTGGACTAATCATATTGTAATAATTAAAAAAAATGAAATCTTCGAAATTATCCCTTTTTTATAATTATAGAATCATTACAAAATTAATCTGGCAAATTTTATTTCTTATAATAAAAATATATAACGAACATTCTGGTCTTCAACAGTTTCTTTATAAATGAATTTAATTGGTTGATTCGAAAGAGAATTCGTTATACATGTAATGAGAGTTGAAATAAAATAAAAGTTTGGGTTCCATTATTATCCCTTTATCATAGTATTTTTTAATAATACCTACATGTTTTATTGTAATACGTCTACAATCACTTAAATTAAAACAAAATAATCTTCTTTCCCCATAACTTTTAAAATATTTTTCAAAAGCATTAATAGAATGCTTACAATACCCATCTTTTAGATTGATAAGTGATGTTAAAAATGAGTGCGAAATAACATCAATTGAACCACGTAAAGCCTTTTCTTGCTAATGCTTTGCATATTTCTTCATCACACGACCCTTTTTTAATAATATAATTAAATGATACAATTTTTAAATTTCTCTGTGCGTCAATTAAAGAGATTAATCCGGGATTATCTTGAAAACAACCAATAATAAATAATTCATCCAAATCCTTGCAAACTTGTGCTATTTCATAAAGATTACTAGAATTTGTATAATGTAGATCAATATTTAGAGTATAGAGTTGTGAGAAACATTTTAGAGCTCCCGGAAATGATGATAAAGGTTGAGAAGTTTGCCAATCCAATTCTTTGATGCTTTCACATTGACTAAAAAATAATTTATAAATTTCTTGTTTTAAAAGATTTGCTTTTTTTGGATAATTAACATCATTTAAATTTTCTTCTTTAAATACCATATTTATAATATTATCTATAGTTTCAATACTTAGTAATTTACAAAAACTGACATAATTAAACGTTAGGGATTTTGAAAGATTTGTTGAGGGTAATTTGATATCATTATTAAATAAAAGTTGTCTTGAAGAAGTTGATAGACATGAAAGTATAATATTATAAAATTTTTCTTTTGATTCATTATAATAATTAAAATTATATGAAAAAGGATATTGTCCCCATAAGATAGGAACTACCAGATGACACCACTCTTTATTAACTAAAAGACATGAATATAAGGATTTATTATCTTTACGTAATTCATTAAAAATAAGAATAAGACAATCAATATTTAATTTTTCCATTTTATTTTTTCAAACAAAAGCGAGAAATAAAAATGAAAAAAAATCGTTTATATAGAATTACGTACATGAATTACGTAATTATATATATTTGGTTAATACAAGGAATTGTTCTAATATAAAAATGTCAATGAAATGATGATCGTTCAGAATAGAGGTATACATGAAATGATTGAAATGAATTTTGAAATTATATATTATTTAATTTCGTTGTTCGATTTATAATTATGTATTAACCTATTTATCAATAAAAAATTTCCATCAAATTTATCACAACTATTAACTAATAAGATTTCTTTTCAAAAAAACTAGAACTGCGCAGCGTTAACGCCCACTTTGGATGTTTAACACCTAATTATTATATATTTTTATTGAAAATATAATCATGCTTGCAACAATAATTAAATACAGTTCACCCTCGCTATAGTGAATTTTTATATAGTGAATTCCCTGCTATAATGAAGAAAAGTACAGGTACAGATTTTTATATATATAATAAAATGATCCTCAGTATAGTAAATTCCCTCAGCCCATGTGGTTCACTATAGCGAGGGTGAACTGTATCCTAAATAATAACAATAACTAGATTTAAAGGTTTAACTAATATAAATATAAAAGCATGTCACATCCTCTGTTTTTTAGTTTTTGCTATATATTCTAAGAGATGCGACTTTTTCTGTATGTAAAATCCTATTTATCACTAGGAAATGTTAAATTACCGTAATTACCGTAATTTATAAATTTATTGTTACATTACAGTAATTTTCAACAAGTTACATTACTCTATTTTATTGTAATATTCAGTGTAATATAAATTAAAGCTTGGTCTGAATATAGTTTAATTTATAGTATATATATATGAAGATAAGAGTGTAACAAATCAAGGATATCTTCGCATTTATATTTTGAGAGTAGAACAATGAGTAATAGAAATGTATATATAATACTGTAATATATGTTTTATTTTTGAAATCAATATTAATGAATTTTGATTTATCAAATACATGTATACCATATCTTTAGTACTTAATAAAGTATTGAAAGAAAATACTTAAATTACTAAAAAAAAAATATTATTATTAAAACTATTAGTTCTGCTTAAATTATACAAATATCTATTAAAAATTTAAACAAACCTATAATTCATTCTTTGTGATATTTTTAAGCAATTTTAACTTTTTTTGAGCAGGTATATGCCCTTGTTCAGCAGATTTATTATACCAATAAATTGCTTTGGTTATATCTTTTTTAACTTCAGTTCCTTTTTCATACATCAAAGCAAGATTATATTGAGAAAAATCACTTCCTAAATTTGCTGCATTCTGATATAATTCAAATGCTTTTTGAATATCAACATCAATTCCAACTCCATTTTTATAACAACATCCTAAGCTATTCATACCATTTATATTTCCTAAATCTGCTGATTTCTGATATAATTCAAATGCCTTTTGTTTATTAACATTAGTAACATACCCATTTTCATAGCACCATCCTAAATTATTTATTCCATGTGAATTTCCTAAATCTGCTGCTTTTTGATAAAAATCAAATGCCATTTGCTTGTTCCTAGCAGATTTATTCCATATGAATATCCTTTACTTGCTAGTTTTTCAGATAATTCAAAAGCTTCATCATAATCTATATCAACACCTATTCCATCAATATACATATTAGCAAGGTCAAATTGTTTGCTGCATTTTGATATAATTCAAATGCTTTTTGAATATCAATATTAATTCCAATTCCATGATAATTAAAATATCCAAGTAAATAAATAGAATTTGAATGATTTTGATTATTTAGAAGCCAATTATAGATTTCTTGTGAATTTATGTTATTCTCATTAAAATAATCAAAAATATGTTTCTTTCTTATATTATCTTCGTTTCCTCTATTTAAATCCTTAAGGTAAATATTAATTAATTCATCTATCACAATAATTAAATCTTCCTCATATATACTTTTATTAATATTTTGAGTTGTAGGTTTTATTTCATTCATA